>QVOA01002422.1:0-27645 GCA_014825685.1 Pseudomyrmex cubaensis
TGCGCGCGCGCGCGCACACACACACACACACACACACACACACACGATTATATTTAAAAAAAGCATCAGTTTGTACATCAACTGAGATCGTACGTATCATTAAAGAAACCACGTTTACTTTCTAACAAGTGTTTGTGTGAAATAATTCCGCTCTGTACTATAATCTGTAAAACAGAAGTAAGCATTTGGCATTGAAGCGAGTACGGGATAGTCAATCGAAGGGCTTGTCAGTCACAAAATAAACGAATGTTTAGAATTAGATAACTATGAGATGTCATTATTCTTGTAGACTAGTTTTTAGAGAAGTTAACAGAATGTAATTCTTTTTCTCTATGTTTCTTTTTATCGCTGTGCTTGATTTACGCAATTTATTTTCCAATTTTTAAAGACATTGTGTAAACTGTTGTGCAACAGATTCTTCACACATCGTATATAGACAATAATGTGTTCTCTGATAATGCTTGTAATACGGAACGGAAGCTTTCAAAGTTAAGATCTAACGATCAATTTTATTATGACATAAAGCGCGAACGCCCACGCTGTTTACGTAAAGAACCAAGTTGTAGAAGAGTGCGCCATGAGAAAAATATCTACCTAGAAACAAAAATAAGGTTTCACAAAATGTAGATTTCACAAACGTGTGAAACAAAAATAAAACTTCACAAAAATGTAGCTAATTCAAAATAAACTCCATACAGAACACCCTTCCATTTACCGTTGTCGCGTTTTTCGCCGCATCTGTCAACGATTTCGGAATCTCCGCTAAGCCATCTGCATCGTTTCTCGCCGATTTCTGTGAGACAACACACAAGACGAGTGATCGACACGGCGGATATCGACGTATCCTCGCCGAGAATCGTCTCGCACGACGGGAATCGTACCAGGAATCGCCTGCGTCGCAATCGGCCTACTATCAAAATCAGATCGCAAGCTCTAAAGGATAATCCCGCGTTAAGAGAGCACAACGAGAAGCACGAAAAATCAGTGGGTGAGCTTTTGATGGAGAAATTTTATATCAAGGACAAGAAATCGGATGGAAACCAGCAGATGATACATTTATATCATCAGGTTAGTTTGGATCACGATGAAAAAAATGATGCAGCACGAGAAGCCTTACAGAGGCGAATCACTCGCAGATTCACACGACGCAGGTCATCCGCCGATTTACAACTCGATCCTGAGCAATTGCAGCAAAAAGCCACATATGCGCAGGTACAAGCTAAGGTACTGGATAATCTTGTCGCTGAAGAACAAGCGCAAATTGAAAATGAAGTCCGTCGAGGTACTTTGATCAGAAAAAGAACGAAAAGAGGACTATCAGAGGGCGCCGGCCACTCTTGCGCGAACAGTACCGACGACTCAATGACTCAAGAAGAGGAAGAAGAGAAAGAGGAAGCGATCGAAGCGAGAATAAAAAAAGCTACGAAAAAGACAAAGAAGAAGAAAAAACCAGCTGTTATCTCCGACGAGCCGTCGCCAGACGACATGCTCGAATCGAGTACTAGAGAAGTGTTTAATGACTCGAAGAATAAGGAAGAGAGCAACGATCCGAAATCTCAGATACACAAGATTGAGGCCTGTAACAGCGCTGGCGATTTCGCCGCGATTCAGTTGAACGCAACGTCTGAAAAAGACGAAAAGAAGCGCGAGTCAACGCTCGAACAGTACAGAGAGAGTGTGAGGGTTCCAATTCCCAAAAAATCTGGAATCACACGGAATGCTGTTGCCAAGACAGATGAAACGGAGACACGAGTCATCTTACCTGTGCGAAAACCTTACATAAGGGATTCATCGAGAAATAGCGTATATTTGACAATGAGGAAACCTACGGAGGAGCTCAGCGAGAAACTTGAAAAACTAAACGAAAATTTCGACGAGGCAGACGTTCAAAATGAAGCGAACTTGACGAATAATTTTGTTGACGATTCGAATAAGATTCTTTGGAACAAAGCGTGCGGAAATTTGTCTGATTCTTTGACTGATGAGTATAATAAAAACATATCGTTAAGAAAGACTGCGGACGCAGTAAAGGCGGACAAGGCCATTCCAGAAACAAAGAACAAAGCGCAAACAATTGTTCAGGATACATTGTCTTGGAAAACAAATTCTGAAGATTTGGGCGTTTTAGCTTTGAAGACAGAGTTAAAAGAAAATGCACAATCGGAACAATTAGGCTCGCCCGGAGATGTTCTTATCGCGAATATAAATAAAAATAAAAACGAAGAAAATAAGAATTTGATTGATAATACGAAGAAAAGCGTAGAAGTTGCTAATAAGACGCTAGGATATTTGGCTACCAAGAATTTTGTCGCTTCGGGAAAAGATTCTGCCGAAGCGTCAAGAACAGATAAGCTCACAGAGAAAGATAGAATCCCAGACGTAATAAGGAGCGTTGTCTCGATCGAAGCTGATGAAAAGAGCGCCAACAGCAGTGTGACGCTCACGCCAAGCAGCGCGATCGGTTGTCTGCCAAAACTGTCTAAAATTAATACGGATAGAAATAATGCCGTAGAAGCGCCAGAGCTTCCGTCACAAGAGACGGCGGAGTATCTGGCAAACTCGCTAAAAAGTGCCGAAGACGTCGTCAAAGTCACTGCCGCTGCTGCGTTGCCGAAAAAGAAGGTGAACAAAGCATCAAACTTGGCTAACGTCTCCTCTTTTAATGCTTTGAAGAAAACCAGTGGCGTAAACGCGGCGACCTTCGAAATCGATGCGGCTCGATGCGACGCGGCGGCCAAGTCAAAGATTCAAGACACGACCTTGCTCAAGGAAACGAACGACCAAGTGCGTAGCAACGACCGCAACGAGAAAACGAAATCAACGACGACAACGATCAAGTTGACAAAAGACATCGACCTAACATCAAGAAACGACGTAGGGAAGACTACCGAAAACGTGCCACGTCAATTATCTTTAGACACAACTGGTTCGTCCAAGACAGAAGTAATCGACGTGGCCGTGAACTCGTGCGATATTAAGAAAACAGAAGAAAAGACAGATTCGAGTTTATCTAATATCAGAAACAAAGCCGCGCCGAAACTTAATAACAAAAATGTGAAATCTCTCTTCAAAGTAACAACATTTTCAAAGACTGTTGCATCTCCAGTCGAAAAAGACCTGGGTTCGTGTAAAACGACAAAAGTTGATAACACTGATCTGACATTGTCTTCAAAAAACAATCTTAATGCATCAAAAACCTTGAAGAAAAGTATTGGCGGTTCTTTCGACACAAAAGCGAATCTATCATTGCCGAAATTGATATCGAGTAATGCAAATGCTTTTGAGATTTCACAACAGTCTGCGGATAGAGAAAATACGAACAAACATAGTGTATCTATTGAGAACGAGGCAGTGACAATTTCGTCGAACGTTAACATTACCAAAACGAAAAAGGAGCTGATAAACGTAAATTGCGATAAATGGCAAGAGAGAAGTACACAGTTATCGAAGAGTTCCTCTACCGAATCCATCGATTTTTGGAGCGAGATCAAATCACCGAGCAGTCCCGAAACGACAAAACCGAAATATCAGAACGGAATTTTTTCTCACGGAGCGACAATTTCTTCTAAAACTGAGGAAAAGACGCAGCAAGTTCTAATCAAATTCTCGAACGACTCGATGGCGAAAGAATCGTCGACTGTGGCTAAAGAAGTCGATAGTAAGGAAAGTAAGATTAAAGTAAGTGTCGCGAAATCCGGCAACTCAACAGTTGTAGGAACCGGTGATTACACCGTTCAGGATCAAAAGGAGAAGGAAAAAGTCATCCTGGAAGAATCTTGTAGAATGAAAAAAGTAGAAACTACGAAACCCAGCGAAACGATGAAGATGGAGAAAAATAATATGTCGATGGTGCGGAGAGTGCCATCAAAAAAAAAAAAAAAGAAGATCCTTTCGATAGCGATCGATAACAAAGATTCGACTTCATCAGTGAAGAAAGCTCCGTTGAAGCGTAATGACGTCACGACACCGCAACAATCCAATACGAATGCAATTCCTACAATTACTCCAGAAGTTATTCTACCTGTAATAAATATAACCGAAGCACCCAAGACGCCTGAAGTATCTCACAATGGCGACGAAGATGAGTACGATGATCCTAGCACTCCGACCAATGAAGTACCGCCTGATTCCTTATTAATCACGAAGATGTCAAAGTGGAGTAATCAGGATAATTTAACAAATGCTGAAGACGTCGTGACTCCGATCGCGTCAGAAGAAACCAGTTTAACTACCAGTCCCAGCGTCAGTCCACATTCCTCCAAAATAAAGCGAACGATCAAGAAGAAGAAACCATCAACCAAAAAGAAGTTATCAGTGAAAAGCGGGAAAGAAGGAATTAAGGAAGAATCTGGTAACAATGAATCGACAACAACGAGCAAACAGAGCGCTTTCACAACTGCCAAACCTGCTGAGAAACAATTGGCGAAACTCTCACCGCAAATATCGCCCAAGTCTAGTCCAAGAAATTCACCCTCGCAACGACCGCTTGATCTTATAAAAATGTTTTACACAACACCGTCGGCATTGCTTACGGCTACACCGAGAGATCTTTCCAAAGTTAGAAGAGCAAAAATCAAGAGACGGCGACATCATTCGAGAACTCCATCCGTCAGTAGCGATAGCACCGGAAGTACAACGAGCACCGCCACAACAGAAAGCACGGATGGAAGAGGATCAATCTGCAACGAACTGGACGACGATTCTGAGCACAAGAGAATGAACTCTACGAGAAGCAACGATTCTGGATTCGATGGCTCGCCGAGAATCTCGAGTACTTAATTTGCACCTACTTATCCTATATGTCAACGTCATATATTGATACATTACGTCCAGACAGTTTCAAAATATATATTTGTGTTCTGTTGACGACCATCTAAAACTAAAATATATAACAGCTTAATTAAGCGTGCAATCACAACGCACAAAAATAAGAAATTATTTTAAACGTGATTTCTTGATAAAATATTGAGAAAATGTCTGGAAAAATAAACTATAAAGTTTGAACAATATTAATTACAACTTTAATTGTGTTTGTCAATGTTCTAACACGTTATTTGCTTATAAATCATAATACTCTTTTGTAATTTTGTGTGCTTTACAGGCATATATTGTAAAAACTCAGCGTTAAAACTTTAGTATGCAAAAAACTTGATTTTTTCATAATTTATTTAACTGCTTGGATTGCGTTTTGAAATTTCACATTTCTGAATACTAACGTAATCTTTCTCTTAAACGCATGTGCGTGCGTTTTAATATTTTTACGTAATAACACATGAGACTATACTTTCGAATATAATCACATGTCTCTTGACTGTTGATCAACGAATGGTACACGTGACGAAATCACATCTCGAAGACGCGAAAAACGGTGCGCGTTCTGTTCAAACTATTCGTGTAGTAACGATACTTGGGCATCACATACGCGCGTATATATATAAAGTCGACAAATCGACACTCGAGATCTTTTTTTTTTTTTTAACGTGGCAAAGTATTTTTGTTCATTTCTTACACCGATTCTTCTCTCGTGCGACGAGTCTCGTTTTAGCGGTATCACGTTATATACTGCTGTCTGGAATATGGCGGAAGTAATGCGATATAGTATATCATCAATGCATAATCTAAAGATCATGATTGTTTCCAACAATATTTCTGTGTAGTTCTGTTTACGTAGTAAAGGAATACAACAATGTACAAAATGTTTTTAAAATGTTTTGCCAAACATTTTGTATTTTTTCACGCGTTATGAAAAAATCTTACCAATTTTGTTATTTTTGCATTTCTCTCTCTCTCTCTCTCTCTCTCTCTCTCTCTCTCTCTCTCTCTCTTTCTCTCTTCTCCTTCTTCTTGTTTTTTCTTGTTTATCGAAATTTCTCCAAATATCATGCAACTTCTGTTTCCAGTGCAAATCGCATATTAACGTGATAACGTTATTACGCATCTCAAGTGCTGCTCGTGCTGTAAATAAAAAATTCGCGGAATTATAAGATACGTTTTGTACAAAAAGTTTAGAAAATTCTTAATATAAAACAATCAAACAATAATAATTAAAAGGATTTAAAGCATATATAGCGTTTTCTATTGCTTTGCGATAAAACGTTTCTGTAGATTGTGACATGGCCTGCCATAAGAAGTGCGAAAAGCTGACGGGAAATCTATGTGGATTAAACCAAAAGCTAGTCGCGGAAGCGTTGCAAGCTTTGAAGAGAGGTGAGTAGGTTCTCTGAATATTCTGAATTGCTCTGTCCTTATTTCCAACTGCGGTATTTCGAGAAGCATGAGTCCCAGAGTAACACGTGGCATTTTCGGACATTCTTCGGTTTCTGCTCAGTTCTACGCTACAGATACGCTCGTACGAATTATGCAGGTAGTTTCAAGCGGTTAAAATTATTTTTGGAAACTGTCACACAGCCAAATTGCACAGTCAGGTGTTTTTACACGCCAATGTTAAAGACGACAATTATAGTAAGCGTTGCATATATGATGTAACTAAAGAAGTTTCTTTAACGCAAAACCAAAAAAAAGCTTTACTAATTTACACATGCAAGTTTTGTTCTTTCTAGATGTACAAACAAAGTGTTTGATTCATCTATTTTTAGCACAGATACGCCTCAATATTTGCGTTATATCCAAACAGTTGAATGCTCCCGTCTGTCAAACAGATCGATGGATAAATCTGTGTATTATAATTTTTGCCTTCCTCTTTAATCTTAAACTTATTAAATTAATAAAGAAACGATTGTGTAGTATATATGTTATCGTTTACCTTCAGTACCTTCACAATCGTCGGATACTCAACGTAACTCGGACTCCTCGGATCATTTCTCTAGCGGTCGGATAACGCCGCCGGCGACCAACTTGCCAAGGTTCAAGAAATATGCCGTGACAGACTTTAATTTCCTCAAAGTAAGTTCAAATTGAAAATTTTACCAAGATACTATTCCGTCAGGTGTAAAGAAACGCGCCCGGGTTATTCTCGCGAACAACTCTAAAAAAAAAAAAAACTTTACACAGAGTCTTATTAATTTATACATTTGCCTTTTGCTAACTTTTTGTTTCTGTGAGCGCTATATATATATACATATATGTACGTTTTATATTCAGCTGTTTCTTAAAGCTAGCCAACTATTTCGAGATCGCATTACATATTTTGTGAATATATAATCGCGTGTACGCCTACTTGTGCGCACGTGTAAAGAGTACTACGATGGAAGAAACTTTGCCATTTTATTTGAACAATTATGCTCAGAATATAATTTTCTCAACCGTTATCGTTTCTGACGTGAATCGTTAAAAATACAAAACAAACACGAAACGCAAATTCTTTAAATTCAGCTTTATGCGAAAACAAAACATTTTTGCACACGACAAGTCTTTTGCTTCGCGCGTATATATTATATTTGACACGTTTTCAAGTAAACATAATTTTGCAAAAATAAATTTTTTGTAAGAATTTAACTGCACAAAATTTTATTAACAAGTATCTAAGTATCCTATATAACAAAAAAATGGTTTTCTATCTAGTCAAACTCTAAATGGAGATATTATTTGAGATTATTCCAAACACTTAAATTTTCAGATATATCTATTTGTTTCTTTAATAACATATATAACAATTATCTTCTCTCCGAAAAATCATCCATTTATATATTTAATCAGTTTTATTATAACTAGTACACGTGAGAGATACGTGATTTAATTTGTTTGAGCATAATTTGGCTCGAAGCTCGTAGACGAGATCTAATCTGAATCACGTGTATTTACATCACGTGAACTGTTTGATTCACGAAACCAGAAAATTCGCCAGAAAATCATCCAGCAGATGAAGTGCGAATGTTCGATTTTCAAGTTTACGATCGGTAAGCGAGCACAATGCCAGGGACAGACTTTGTGTCTTGGCTTTATTGTGTGAGAAGTAACTGCACGTATAATTTGACAATTTATTCGTAAGGATGGATGAAAACAAAATTAAATCTTGTATAATAAACAGCCGTGTAAATATAGATTATCTACAGCGTCGCGCGCAATATTTTTCCCGTCTAGATGTGAGATTCGAGACCGCTTCGAAGAGAACAAGAATTGCTCAGAATTTATTACATATCTGTTATTGCGAGTCTAATCGAGTATAAAGATCTATATACCACTGAGTCAAGATTTTTTCTGAGTCAAAACGGATTGTTCTCACATATCAATTATATCGGCTAAAAAAATGTGTGATAAATAACGGCAACGCTAGTTTTAACGGAGTTCGATGTTATTTCGCAGGTACTGGGTAAAGGCAGCTTTGGTAAGGTCTTGCTGGCGGAATTGCGCGGCACGGAATACGTCTACGCGGTGAAATGTCTGAAAAAGGATGTCGTTCTCGAAGACGACGATGTCGAGTGCACATTGATCGAGAGAAAAGTTCTCACGTTAGCAACGAGGCATCCCTATCTTTGTCACTTGTTTTGCACCTTTCAGACCGATTCGCATCTCTTTTTTGTTATGGAATATCTCAACGGAGGTGATCTGATGTTTCACATACAGAAGTCTGGTCGATTTCCCGAGCCTCGCGCACGTTTCTACGCTGCCGAGATCTGGTCCGGATTAAATTTTCTGCATAAGAAGGGCATCGTTTACCGAGATCTCAAGTTGGACAACGTATTGCTCGACTTCGAAGGTCATATTCGAATTGCAGACTTTGGCATGTGTAAACTTCAGATTTTTCTCGATAGAACGGCCGACACGTTTTGCGGCACGCCAGATTATATGGCACCAGAAGTATGTACAATAGATCTATTTTATTTCTCTTTTTACCTTCTTTTTAGATATTAATATAAGCATTTACATTTATAGATTATAAAAGGACTCAAGTATAATCAAGCCGTGGATTGGTGGTCGTACGGTGTCTTAATGTACGAGATGCTAACAGGCCAATCACCATTTTCGGGATGCGACGAAGACGAACTATTTTGGAGTATATGCAACGAAAGACCATTTATACCTCGATACTTGAGTCAAGAAGCTACTGATATTTTGGTCTGTTTATTGGAGAAAGATTCTGGGAAAAGATTGCCTGGTCACGAAATTGCTATGCATGCTTTCTTTCAGGTAAAATCTGTTTGAAATTTGTCTGTTTGCTAACAAGGGAAGCATCTTGCAAGTTGACGGTTAAAAATATAATTGGACAATTTTCTTTCCCAGCATTTACCTTGGGATCGATTAGAAAGAAGACAATTGGAACCGCCATTTAAGCCTGCGCTTGATCATACGTTGGACACGAAATACTTCGATACAGCGTTTACAACCGAACGTCCAAAGCTTACACCAATACCCGAACAAATCTTAACTTCGATGGACCAAGGTGTTTTTCGTGGATTCTCTTACACAAATCCAAATGCGACAGACTGATATGTATCGGTTGATCAGAAACGAATAGTACTACAAGTACTAGTAATCTTTAACAAGTTAATAATGTCTAATTCGGTATCTTCTTTGCCAACGTTTTCTTATACTAACGAGGTAGATAATTCATTTTATATTCTTTTATGTGTATGTATGTGTGTATGTACGTGTGTGCGTATGTATGTATGTGTGTGTGTGTGTGTATGCGACTTCCTCCTGAAATCTCCGCTTGTATATTCGGATGATATAACAATAACGCGATATGTAAATAAGCTATATTTGGAAGATTTATAATATTATGCAAACGACGTAAATATTGAATAATAATTGGGACGCAAATGCTTAAAATAAAATGCTTTAAACATGAATTCAGTAGCTCCTCTTAATGTTGCAAAACTTTTCCTGCTCTTTTACATATACGTTTCTATCTTTATCACTAAAAAACAGCCATAAAAGTTTTATGATTGATCCTTTTCTTTTGCGAAAAGTATTTTTCTCTTTTATTTATCGCGACAAATAGAAAAAATTTACAGCTTAGTTCTAAACTAAGCTACTCAGCAATAAATAAAAGAATATAACATTTATACAACAGATTTATGTAACAGAAATATAACTACAATATTAACATAATGTAATGGCTTAATATATTATCTTAAATGTAACTTCTATCTTATAAAACACAGTTTTGTGTTTTGCTGAATGCCTGAATTTATTTTTCAAAACTGCTTACTTCGGTCTCGAACTTTGCACTTTTAAGAGAAGTTACTGCGTGTGTACAGCCTACTTAAAGCTAAGAAATAAAACAATTACTCCTTTAATGTGTTCATATATATAAAATTATATATTTATACACACACATATTGTACTATAAAATATTTCTTCTTTTTATTTAATAATAATACAAACAGTTGCGTACACGGATAAATAAAATATATTAACCATATTTTTATCCAGAGACGTAACATTTATTAGATGTGTAATGAATATCTAATGAAGATCTATAAAATATTGAGATATATATGAGTATATTTAATGTTTTGTTTCTTAGCTTTTGTCAAAACATGTAATTGTTTTTAAAAATTTAATAATGCGGATTTTAAAAAGTTATCTTTAATGTAATATAACAAATCTCTGATCTGTTATGATATTCTAATCTCTCAAATTTGTAGTCAATCTATTTGGAAATTAGCAATTTGTTTGGGTTTTTATGTACTTGATGCGCGTATGTTTTTTTTCTCTGTAAATGAAAATCACATATATGTTATTTTGGTGTACTTATTTTCATCTCGATAATAGGTAATTATTTATCGCGTGCAGTAAATATAAATATTGCGGTCTTTGATGTTACTGTAGCTAAGTTATGATCTATATTATATGAAGTATTCTATTAATTAAGCTGACAATGGAGTTTCTAGTATTTTTTCAGGCAAAATATTTCCATTCAAGTCTTTTTTAATTTCTATCAGTTTTTTTACTATTTTTTTTTTATTCATTGTCGACTTTCTCTCTTTTTTTAATCTTTTCTATATCTAAAATTTAACTTTCCTATTTTGCATTGAAATATATCTCGTTTTCTTTTGTTTTGACACAAATAACATTTACCTCAGAATTTTTTTACGCGTCTTATATTTCTTTATTTAATTCATATTATTATATGACTTATATGAGACTCTCGATTCTTTAAATATCAAACCTAACTCTGAGCTTTTTTTCAATTTTGTTAGTTTCTATGTTTTCAACTTTTAATGTCGTTAAAATTTCATTTACTTGTAAGTATACTTTTTGTCACGAGTTTTTACTTTTTTCTCTTTTTCTGACCTGTTTGTTTCTCTTGCGACGTAGTTTTTCTTCCTCTAAATATGCTTTTTACTCAAATACATTTGGCCCCGCGTTCACCGCACGCGCTAACTTTAGATCGTCGAGGAGTTGGCAAACTGTACTCTCAGCGTCTACTGTGATGAAAGGGATGGGTTATCGTAAGATCTCTATGTGGAGCTATCACGTGGCTCCTACATAATCATAACATCTAAAAAATGAGATATAATAATTAAGTATTAATTCACTGAATGCCATAAAGTTTATCTTTAGTCATTGCTCGATGTTTCAGTCTAAATTAATTAATTTAAGTGCGCTTCTTTTGTGAGAAATAAAAATATTCTGCAGGTATATAATATTATACTGAGAGAAAGAGAAAGAGAAAAAAATAAAAAAATTACATACATATATATACTATACAATATAGTATACGTAGTATAAAATATATAAAAATATCGATAATGTATAAATATTACTTAGTACATTAAAGTTACTTGTACGATTTTCTACGAACTAATTGCAAAGTACAAGCAATCCTATATGCGAAGCAAACTAAACGGAAGAAAGATCGGAGCCAAGAGCAAGAAATTAAGATCAAAGAGGAATAGAGGAGAGAAAGAGAGAGAGAGAAAGAGAGAGAGAGAGAGAGAGAGAGAGAGAGAGAGAGAGAGAGAGAGAGAGAGAGACTTTGAATCTGGTCAAAATGTTTTGCAATTGATAACTGAATTATATTTTAAACAAACACCACACATATTTGTATACAAATTCTTTAAAAAATATCATAACACTCATTTATATACAATATAAAAAATAACCAAAGACATGATAGAAAAAATTAAATTACATTTGACAATACAAAGCTGTAATCACTGCGTTGATTACAGCTTTGTATTGTCAAATGTATCTAATTGTATCGCTAGTAAAATAATATATTATTATTTAATTCGTGTAAGAAATTCCCAATAATTTTTTACGTGATTGATGTAAATATACACTACTATATTTTGTAAAAAAATAGATAATAACGAGAGATAAAAGAAAATAAATAATATCTTATGTTGCTCTTTGTTTTAGGCCTAAAAAATTGGTTTTTTTTTTAACTTCCTCATAAAGCAATTATCACTGTAACAGTATCAGTTAATGCGAGCAAAGATTTTCTTACCTTTTATGATATTTAAATATAACTACTTGATAGAGACAATAATAGCTCTAAGATTTAATGAAAAATGGCAGTCTTATTTGATGTTATAGCGAACACAAATGCGGAGTTTGCAGGGCCGCGCACAGTATTCTCGAGTGTAAAAACTTTTGTACATACGTTTATCAAAACTTTAATCCTAGTTTCGTCATCTTCGATTAAAGTACTCGGCCGAGTGTCAATCGTGATCAATTCTAATGTGATCAGAGATAGAATGAGACGCGGTCTTTAACTTCAAAATAAATCAACCAATCGCAGGATCAGCATTTTTGCTAAACATGAACTAATGAACTGATCTGTGATTGGTTGGTTCACTTACGCGATCTTACGGTTACAACCAAAACTTTTTCACGTGCAATGGCCTTAAAGCAGAGGCGCGATCATATAAATAGACTCGCTCGTCTGCGCGGCAATGCGGCCCTATATTGGAGAAGTTATTTTCGAGACTCCGTCGCCCATCGAGTCGTTACAGTTCTACGCTCAGTTCTAAGAAGTTTCATCCGCGGCTAAAAGTGCAGCGGCCGTTTCACACTGCGTCGGACAATCGAACAAAGACATCACGACCGGATTTGTTTACCTCGCGAGCAATAAGTATCGATTGTGATCTGATCTTTTAGTAGTACATAAGTGCGTAGTGTTTATCTTTCTGCTAATTTACATTATTTAAATTATTTACAGAGTTCCAAATTAAATCATCGCGCTGTTAAGAGACAAATCTCCAATAAAAAAAAAAGTGACAGTTTTGATTAGTTTTCTACTAAATAAGATGGGAATATAAGGATATACTTACAATTATGTAAGTATTCTCTCTGTGAGTAGTTTTCAAATTGGGGAAAAACAGTTCTTTGCCATTCGCGATATGTATATACAGCGTGAAGAATGTTTTGTATTGCATTAGGTGTAATTCGAAGATAATTTTTGTAGAAGAATGAGAAATGTGTCAATCACAAGTTTGATTTGTAAACAATCATTTGTGTGTGTGTGTTACATAAGAGCGTTAAAGCCACAGGTGTAAACAGACATGAACAAAGAAAGAGGAAACATGTAAATCTCATTACATATTGAGAATTTGTTTTTTTCTTTTTGAAATAATGTTAATTGTTTCATTGAAATAACTTGGAACAAAATATCGCATTAGATTGATGAAGATTGATTTGCACAAAATCAAAAGATTAAGAAATTGTAATTAAGAATGTTCAGTTCGTTGAGATTGGCGACTATGCGCTCGCACAAGAATCGCACCAGACCAGGAAGTGTCGCCACATCCGCAAGTTCCGATTCAACAAGAGTGGAAGAGACACAAGTACAGTATCATCCTCACAGCTTTCTGCTGCTAGATGATTCAGAGGCAATCGGTTCGTCATCACCTTGCAGTGTTTCGTCCAAAGTCGCGCAAGTAAGAGTTGAACGAGAAGGTGGTAGTCTCGGCGTAACTCTCCGTGGCGGAGTTACGAGGGCTTTGGTAGTGACAGGAGTAAAAGCAGATGGTCCAGCCGCAAAAGAAGGAAGAGTCCGACCGGGTGATCGGTTACTCGCGGTAGATGATACCGAATTGCGAGGACTCACCTTAGCGGAAGCGCAGCGAGCGCTCAGAAGAAGTTCGGACGCACCTGTCGCATCTCTCACAATCGAGTACGATGTTGCGAACATGGAGGAAGCACGAGCGGCCACTTCCGGTCCATTGCTTGTTCAATTAGAACGCGGTATATCGGGTGAGTTTCTCGACTTTTCCTGTTTATTTCTCAAAAGAAAAAAATATACACTGTTATTCTTTTTTTTTCTCTCTCTCAATACATCAAAATAATTGTTTATGTATAAAGCTATAATTTATTTCAAACGTCTAAATTTTCGAAACTAGTAGAAATACTAATACATATTTGCAGGAGAACTAGGTTTAACCGTGAAAGAAACAACGAACGGAGTTTACATCGAGAGTCTTCGTCCAGCTAGCACAGCAGATCGCTGTGGTGCTTTGCAAGCAGGAGATCGGCTGCTAGCCGTAGATGATACACCTGTTCAGAATGCAGTGACTGCTGCCAAACTACTTAGAAACAATTCCGAAAGCTGTCGCATCGCCAAATTGCAGATATTACCGCGATCACCCAGTGCGAGAACAAAAAAAAGAAGAGCTCAGCCGCAAGCTCAACAAAATTCGACTCAGACTTTGCAGATGAAGGAGAGTTTAACAGTCGTTCTTCGGCCGGATCATCGGGGATTCGGCCTCGCGCTCAAACCAACCGAAGACCACGTAAATTATGTCGTGAGTTTGTTAGAAGCCGGTGGTCCAGCCGAGCGAAGTGGTGTTCTCTTGCCAGGCGATAAAGCTGTTGCAATTAATAGAAGAATGTTGCGTGATCTACAACCAGCTGAAGTAGTTAACATACTGGAAACGTCGCAAATGGTAATTTGTGGCTTTTCTCTCGCTCTACTTTTTGCATAAAACTATAAAATATTGAAATAATATTTTGTTCATTATCTGTCTTTGAATTGTGACAGATCGAGTTAGTAATAGAGTACAAAGTGGGTGGACCGGTGGTGCCGAGTTCCGGTATATTCACAGTGAGAGTAGCGAGACCGCTGGGCGGTCAACCTGATCTCGGCCTTACAGTAAACGAAGATCTAGTAATTACAGAGGTCCGGCGAGGATCGCTTGCTTATCGAACGGGTAGTTTAGCATCTGGGGACAGACTACTCGCGATAGATGGTCAAAAACTTGATTCCGGAGATCTGAGACAAGCAGCTCAATTGTTACATCGACCCGGTAGTTCAGTGGTTGCTTTAACCGTTAGAAAACCGGATCTTAATACGGAAACTAGGTATCCAATAGTCTAGAAAATCGAAACTCCTTTTAAACATTACTAGAACTGTTAACTAGAACTTGTTATCTAACAACAATTATCTATTTAAAATATTTTAAAATCATTTTGCGAGAAGAGTTATTATTTGAAATCTATATCTCAACGAAGATATAATTGAAAACAAAATGCTATAGAGATTATTGCAGAGAGACTAGCGTAGGAAGCGACATGATTCCGCAACAGTTCTCAACCGGTGTGTTACGTTCGGCCAGAGAGAGTCTTCCTAGCGTGGATAGCGCAGTGGATTCTTGGGGCGAATTAGGAGAAAGTGGTATCATGCCAGAGATATTGAGACTTTGGGATACCGCCTCTGTCGATAGCGGACAGTTGGATTTATCAATACCGTCTTATTCAGGGTAAGATTGATTAACATTTCACGTTAAAGAATTTATTTGACTTTTTTATTGTATTTTTATTTAAAAAAAATATATCTATAGGCCGCAGGAACGCGGTTCCGACAACAAAGCTCAACAGATAGTGCACGTTTCGCTGCACAAAGATCCAATATACGAGGACTTTGGCTTTTCCGTGTCGGACGGTCTTTACGAACGAGGTGTTTATATAAACCGTTTGCGACCCGGTGGACCTTGCGACGGCGTTTTGCGACCCTACGACAGAATTCTTCGAGTCAACGAAGCGAGTACGGAAGACTGCGACTGTTGTTTGGCTGTTCCGCTCATTGCAGCAGCCGGACCACGTCTAGATCTTACTGTAGCAAGACCTTTGTCGCCACAATATATCGTGACAACTTTGTAAACGGAGACAAAACTATTGCTTTTAGATTTTAGAAATTTTATAATAGATATCTTCAGAATATTTTCTTTACATCAAATATTTTATAATTCACTACAAGAGTGAATACAAATGCAGTTGATAATATCGGTTCTATTCTCAGAGAATATCTAATTATATAAAAAACTAGGCTTGTGTGGTCGAAGGTAAGAGTAATATTAAAAATTTCGTATATATTTTTATATACACAAATGTGTAATTTATTTATAAAAATAAATATATATATAAATTGGTCTTTTTTTTTTTTTTTTAGCTAAAACATCTTTTTTTACATGTAATCCACATATATAGTACACACATACTCTCACTCTTTCTAGTTACATATATCTGCGAACGCACTTGTCTCATTGATACTTGAGACTTCTCGATATTTGCTATCAAAAATTATGACGTCAGAAGTGAGAAAATTCACTTCTAAAATTGCAGTGTGATATACTTCATTTGATTTTGGTAATATCGCCTCGTTAAATCAAAAGAAGACCGTTTGATATATTTTACGAGTATGGTCTATCGATTATAAGTAAATTTGTGCAGAAATATTCTCTTTTTTTTTACGTTAGTCGTAACAATTTTAGGCGTGAAGGTTTTTGATTCTAACGTCATATACAAGATAGCTATAATGAGTATTGAGAAACTTCAAAAGTGCAGCTAAACTTTAATATAAGAATGAATATTTAGCTAAATTTTTTAATAAAACAGGCCAATAATTTTACAAGTATAAATAAAATTGGAACATTGTGCTAGCATAGTTTTTATGTACAATACAATGTTTAATGCACAAGTAAATTGTATGTAAATTTGTCTTGTTTGAACTCTTCAACAGTTCAAACAATATAACATGTTTAATATAGACAAGTAATGTGTGTGTTTGTACGCATACACACACACGCACACACATTACTTTAGTTTCAAGACAGATTACACACCTTGCTTATCATGTAAAGTAACAGCCGAGGAATGTAGTCAAATTTGCGATTAATTAATATATGCTAATTGAACCAGCAATCAGCTGTAATTAATTAGAATTTTAAATTATGTGGTCACCTTACCAGCAGGTTTAATTACTAAAAAACTAAACCAACAATCATGATATGAAAGTACAAGAATACTATATTAATTTTAAAAAACGTTCAAATATAATTCAAACGTTAAAAAAAAATTAATATCTGATATAAAAAACTTATATCAAAATTTGTTAAAATAACTATCAATTGAGACTAGACAGCAAATGATTGATGTTCTTTGCCTGCAAATCCGTTTACCATGAAGGAACTATTACCATTTTGAGTCTGATTATAATATTTTGGAAGAATTGTCTCCTTCTGTTTTTTCATTCTCTGATCATATTTTGCCTTATTATAACACAATACTCCTAATATGGCCATAGTCATACCAAAGATATTGAGCCATGTAACTGGATTACCAAGAATGAGTAACGTTACTGCTATTACAAATATACGTTTGCTCGCACTTGCCACAGCATATGTTAAAGGAGTTACAATAGACAATACGGAGAAAGCAATAATGTTCTGAAACCAGTTCAATATACCATCTAAAACTAATAATCCTAATACATAATAACTCATCTCAACAGATGGTCGTAAAACTGGCTCGTATAATAAACGGCGTAGATCGTATATGATCCAAATTGGCAAAAACATAAACAAAGCCAGACGACCAAGTATATGTAATAATCGTAAGTGATGTATTCCTGTGTCGTGCAGTACCTATAGAATGAGAAGTTTAGATACATCAAAGATATAAACAGAAAATAATTTTTCTTTAAGAGTTTATTCTATACATATATACATCACCTTCTTTGAGTAAATATTCTGCAATGAGAATGCCATAGTAGATGCTAATGCACTTATCAAACCAATCATATTAAAACTAAGCTCTGTCAGTGTTGCAATTGCTACACCACCAACTATTGGAACAAGACTCAAATAAACTTTCCATGTCTGTTGTTCTCGAAGTATTACTCTCGACAGAGCTACCGTAAAGAGAGGCATTGTAGCCTTCACTGGGACAGAGCCAAATTTTAATTAATATATATGTATATAAATGTTATACATAAGTCTACATTAAAAGTGGATATTTATGTATCGTCAGAATCGTGTACACATGTACGTACGTGTGACAGGTTTTCAGAAACGTATGTTAAACGTATGTTACTTCTTATACATACCAGTATGAGCATAAGAAACAGGTACTTTCCAAATGCTGACGTGGCTGAACACGTTAGCTAAAAATTTGCCCAAGGCTAAGGGTACGATAAGTCGTAAGTAATAGCTCCATGTTATATTGGATGAATATCTCCGTACACCCCAGAGATTGAAGAATGGACCAGAATAGATAGTGATCGAGGTTAACTGGACCATAGTTACGGTAAGCGGATACGGAAATTCCGATAGCAACATTTTACCGACAACATTACTGCTACTGGATACCGCGTACCACAGCAAACACAGGAATAGCACCGTCACAACTTCGCGATTATTTCGTCTATCGTCCATCGTGATGCAAGCACAAGCAATGTGCATACGTGCATATAGTGAGTAGAATTTTGCACAAGTCCCCAATTCGACCGACATATACCCGGAGTTGACTTATCAACGATGACAGGCTTGCCAATGGCCATCGACAACGAGAGAAAATAACTAATTCAAGAGTAAAATATACAAATATAAATTATAAAACAAAATACTTGATAACAGAATACAACACAAAACTTAAAAAAATCTAATCTATCTCTATTTTATAAAAAAAAGTTAATATGTGTGCAATATTTTTTAACCACATCAGAAACAGTAAATGTTAGGTGACTTTTGTAGTTACTTTCCGGTTCTAATACTTTTTCAAAATTTTAGTATTTGTAGAAAGTGGTAGCAATTTTAGATAGAAGAAGATAGTAGAAATAATTATTATATGAATTTCTGTTATTCATTTCTATACGTCGCATGTTCCTGTTATACTATCTGTTACATTCTGTTCTATGCAACATAATATAATACAATAGTTACATAACTGTTTTTACTGGATATATGTTTATTTGTACATATATAGTTTCACAAATCCACATTGAATTTGTGCTCAAGTATTTCTGGTCGTATTTTGTGACTTATATAATTCTGCTAGCTTTTCAAATTTATCCTTTTGAACGTTGGATTGAACTAGTGGTCTTTTTATCCTTTGTTGATTTTACCGTCATTTTGAGCTAAATTTAATGACACTAACGTTGCGATGGGTATGACATTTCCTTTCTCCATTCCGTTAACCAATTGCTAGAAGTATTCTAAAATAATTAAACATCTATAATAAAATTGTACAAAATTATTTTAACAATTATGTATTATAACAGATCTTAGTGTAATGAATGGAATTTTTTACATTAAATCATCATATATCGAATCTCCACTGTATAAAGTAGAAAGTTAAACATATTGAATTAATTGTCCTACTTACATGTTGATTCTCTGGCTTTTTCTTCTCTTCTGTTTGGACTTTTTTATGTTTCTCCTGCATTATTCTGTATTTTTCCACTTCTTTTTTAATTGCTTGCTGTATTTGATATTTAGCTATCGCTTGTGTTAATGGTCCTAGCTTTCCTCTCACAGCAGCATTGATTGTCTGTATACAGTATAAGATCTTATATAATATTAATATTTTGACATAAAAATATATTCCGACAATATTTTATTCACGAATATAGAAATATCACTTTTCATATATTTTTGAATCTTAAGTTTTCCTCACATAAAATATGAAAAGTCTTACATCTCTTCGTCTTTTTGCATCATTAGACGCACTTAATGATTCTGTCTCCGTTTGAGGACCTAATTCAATAAGGACTTGAAAATCAGCATGTTCACCTAATCGAAAACCTAATCCAAGTCTTGAATCGGTTCCTATAAAATGTAGTTTAATTTAGAATCGTAAATGTGTTAACGGAAGAATTTGTTAAGTATAAAATATACAATCCTATATAAAATAAATCTTTTAAATTACCTTTTCGAATTGGAGGTATATTGGAATATATAAGCGACAAAAGTGTAGGAAGTTCTTCCGGTATAATTAAGCATATGACATCTGAAAATATTATTTTTTACGGTTTTTTCACCTTTTATAAAAATTTATTATTGATGTGGCCAAAATAATACTCATGCCAGTAATGAAAAGCACTGTTTAATAATGATGTAGGTAAAAAATATCACGTAAGTTACGTAACTCTTACTGTAACTGATTAATAAAAGTACAGCAATGGTTTTTGCGATCATCATCATTGTAAAAAAGAAATCTTTGTGCACATCAATCACTCATATCACCTAGCATGTTTAAAATTGTTGCGAGTGTTCTGTAATAAAATGTAATGTACAAAAATTATTCTCTTTTTTAGAATAATTTATTAATTTCTACTATAATCATTTTAAATGTGTTTAATGTTCGAAGAAATGTGTTTAAACAAAAAAGGATTTCTAGTTAAAACTTTCTATTTTTATATTAAACATTATATGTATTGCACACATATCTTATTATATTTTTCTTCTTCTATTATAATAAATCAATTTGTAAACTGCTTCAAGTTTAAAAACTAAATTGTACAAAAGTGAAATCTAAGAGCGGAACGATTGCCACATGATCGCGTACGCTCATTCTTCAAGAAAAGTATAGACGTAAGTATATTGCGCATTGAACTGTGCTTCACGTGTTTTACTCACACTAAAACAAATGTTACTCGTGTATACAACTTCTTCTTTGAATGATATCACATAATTATTCGATATATAAATAAAATAATAAAAAATAAAAGAAGATTCACTTCACAATAAATAGTCACAAAGAGAAAGTAAAAGATACCGCATCTCTCTCACTTATACAAATATAAAATTTAAAAAACCAATAACAGATGAACAGCTTACCGATCGGTGTTCGAGGATAAACTAAGATATCGTTTCAAAATGAGTATGTCTTTGACATGAAGACGGTGTAAGAAAGAGTGTTCACACAGATGTACTTTTAAAGTGAAAGGAAAGCGCGGATTGGGGATCGAGGTCACTTGCGGCCAGACAAGTGTCGATATAGACTTTCGGTGAACTCTCTCACTATTTTCTCTTAATGTTATCTTTGTCGCGCATATAAATATATGCAAATTACATGCATATTTTTATTTCGGAATAGAATTAACACGATTATACACTGAATGTAGCTGAAGAACTGCTGTTGAACGACCTCGTGCCATTAATCTCTGATCAACGATCAGCAGGTTGAGACTGACTGAGTCACGCACAACACTTTCAAGAATCGCTATTAGAAAATTACAGGTCGATTTATCGTATGAAAGGAAAATTTCTTTCGTCAACAGATTATACAAATAAATTAGCGTATTTCTTGCAATAACGGATAGCATTAACGTGTTCATCTTGTAATTCTTTATTATAGCGAGATCGCCAAATTTAATCCCGTCATTTGGTAGCTCGTACTTCACGCGCGCGCGTATTACATAATAATATTGTTTTTTCTGTATATGTTCATTTAAGTTGTTATCTGCAATGCGTAAGTTTCAATAAAAGCAAAATCTCATTTTATTTTTGTATTGTAGCATGTGCAATTTTTATTAACAAAAAACAAAGCGACACTGTTTGCGCCTTTAACATAGTGCGTACCTGAGCGCGCGAATTTTTAGGCGATGTGAATTTAATGTTAACTTCAAATGTTTATATTTCAAAAATTATTATAGTTTTGACATTTTGTCTGTGTGTATTATAATTCTTTTTCTAGGATGATCTCAAGAACCTGCTATTAAAAGAAATGACAGTACGAGACATGTGTATATAATAATATGTATTTTGTACATATACAAAATATGTACACGATTATATGTATTAAGAAATGTCACATTCGGTTTCTTATTTATATTTGTCAAAACAATCATTTCTAGTTTCGTTACAAAAGTCATATTATACGTTACATACTGGCGTGTCCTTTTGTGTGTTATCAGCGATAACACATGATTTCCTTATACACAGACACGTACAACCTACTCTTCTGTTCTTCCACAAGCAAATATGGCAATGGCATAGGCGTACACATAGGCGTTTCTGTAATAGAAAATAATAAATAAATAAAAGCGCGTAGAGTTACAACATAAGTTTATATAGTTTGTAGTCGCGTTCACATCTTGAATCAAAGCTGCTAATGCAACAATAGATATTTATATAAGTATTATTCATCTATCCGAGAACTACACAAAGTCGTAGAACTATTCGCAGGAGGGATTGCTTGTCACGTTGTTTTATCGCACACATTTTGCCATTTGTTCGCCAGATCGGAGACGCGAACAATCGCTGTCGATGTTGCGTCCTCACGCTCAGCAAAGCGCAAAGTAAAATATTAAGTTAATCGGGCCAAGCACAGTTGTGACCTTGTGACGTTGACGAGTGTAGACGTGAATTGTGAGTTTACCTGTTATCATCATGGAATTACACAGCGTGGTCGAGTGAGTACCGGACCGATGTATTCGCGTGAAAGTAATTGAAAAGAGTAATGAAAACGACTGTTTGACGTCAAACGCACGGGTGAAGTTTCGCGATTCGGAAACAAAAATTACACATGTAAAATTAATTGATACAAAATCAGTGATACATTATCTGTACCAATGGACTTTTTCGAGAAAGCAGATGTATTAAATCTCATGGGGATCATACTGTTAAACATTTATTAAGATAACGCTTGATACGCCGATACCATACTCGTTAAATTGACGCCTACGCATTATATATGAGGCGTCTTTGTTTCTTTGAACAAAAATATTCACAAACTAGAAAAGACAAATGGATATTCCAATAAATTTTGACAGTAATCTCTTTATTTCTTGTCGTTACAAGTGTTATCATTCGCGTGTTTTGCGTATCTGCTTTCGTTCGGATACAATTAGCCAAGACAATTGGCTCTGGTGACACAAGTGTCTTCTATCCGCAACGTACATACATACATACGTGTGCTAACGCGGCTTACTTTTCGCACTCCTATGTCGCAGGAAATACGTTGGCAAATGTGTGATAACGAATATAAGACGTGACCTTTCCGACGTGAGTACGTGATATTTCTATTTTGAAATCGCGCCGAACGTTCAAGTAAACCAATATGAAACATTTATGTTTGTCTTCACATTATGCAAAAGTGTGTTGTTCAAACTATTAATCGTCTGTATATTTTATTGTCGTGCCATTTATATTGAACTCAACGTAATCTTAAACTCGTATAATTACAGTGAATGTTGTTCAAAGACTTGTTTGCAGGCCAATGGGGCCTATTAATTGTAATCATAATAGGAGTAGGACTCATTCTGTTCGCGGTGCTGCTGTTTGTTTGTTTCCTTACACCTGGTTGCATCGGTTATGAGTGCTTCAGAAAACAAAGTAAGATTATCAGCTATTTCTACGTAGTTCGTTAAGTATGCCGTAAATTATGTTTGCGAGCAGCGCAGTTTTGTCGCGGAGTTTAACATCCGACTCGATATTTCATAAAACTGGAATAAATACCTGTAATAATAATAATAACATAATAATATAGTAAAAAAGTGTTGTTTTTACTGCAAAGCACTTGGCACTAATCGGCTCAACGCTAAGCGTCGATTTCACATTTTATTTTCCAGTCACGTACGCGAGTTCTGCGCTGCACGTGCTTCGTACACGAAGCGTGTGTATTTTGCAAAATAATTACGCTCATAGTATATCTGTGATAATCACTTAAAATCGCGACAAGTCGTTACTTGAAAATAGTTTCATAGCAATTGTATGTGGCGAATGGAATTTGTGAGAAATTTATTTCCTAACGACTTAATGTACAGAAACTACGTCGTTGCATTACGTTGCATGATACACACATATACATATGAATAATGTTCTTTTGCTTCCTTTGCAGCGTTACGTAAGTAGTCAACTATCCAACGCATACAGTGCATATCCTTTCAATAATATTGCAGAAAAACGCCCGAATGATGTTGACATCATATCGTTTCTACATACATATGCATATTCTTTGCGACAAAACACCGTTTTTTTATAGTTTAAATTTAGCATATTATACAATTATTATTGTAATAATCATTGCATGACAACTACATCTTTCGTAACAAGACTGATCAAATATGTGTACGCGCGTTCTTGTGCAATGAGAATACTTAAAGATCACATAAATTTCGAAGAGAATATAATGGATGTAATCTTTATAGATTAAACTCTATATTCTCTCGATGAAGAACATGTGAATGTTGTTTTAAATATTACTATAATTTAAAAATTAGACATTCGATCACATTTTTGAAATAATAACAATTTTCCATAGGTAAAGATGATAAGAACGTTCCTCTACGAGCGAAGAATCGAGAAAAAAAAAACTTGAAACTGAGTGATGTCAGTTATAGATCTTGGAGATTGGGTAGTCTGTACGAAAATGAGAACAACGGTGATTTGAATTATAACGTTTAATTCATATCTATAATCCATTCTTTTTTTGTGTTTGATGATTATTGTACTATCACCAGGTACTATTAACGAAAATACGGAATCTTCCAGGGATTCATTTAAGTCTGCCAATCTTCAGTGCAATGAAACTGTTGAATGCTCTACACTGGTAACTACACATGTGTATTGAATTCAACACGATTGTATTGCGCCATTAATTTATTTCTGAAATTTACAGAATTTGATTCAAGCGGATAGACAGAAGAGTGATAAGAAAGTGAAGGAGTTTCCACCCGAATTAACAATGAGTTTGCAATATCTGCCATCCTGTGACAGCATTATCATCGGAAAGCTTGTTATCGGTATCGAAGTGCGTTGTTGGCAGTTACAGGAAGTCACTTTTAGTGTAGATTAAAAATAATTAAAATGCTAAAATATATAGTTCAACTTGAACAAACATTATATCAGCAGATTGACAACAAATTGCTGTCTTTTTGACGACAATTGTTTGTTTTACTGTTAGAGAATGTTGCACCAGAACTATTTTATACGATGATAGTATCGTCAAAACAATGTAGTATACAAATCAAACTAAAATTACGTAATGGGAACGCATTTTGTGGTTTACAGGCACTATGCGGCCTTCCTTCGAAGCAATACAATGGTACTTTGGAACCTTATGTAGCATTAAACATCGTGAAGCAATCATGGAGTCACAGGAGGCGGCACAAATTGCACAGTTTTAGAACAAGAGGCATCAGGCATACAGCCAACCCGACTTACAATGAAACTTTCATTATCGCGTATGTGAAGCCACAAGAAGCTAAGGTATAATCTTTCTCGAAACTTCCACCAAGTGTATTGTAAAATTATTATTTTTTTACTTATTGACATGAAATTATTCCACAAGATGAGTAGTTCAATAGTACATGTAAAACGTAACATATTTGAAATTTTTATTGAGCTTGGAATATTCGGATGTAAGCTGCTTGTAAATTCTTGTACCCCGCTGCAAGTAAATTTGCTTGCTGTGGAGTAATACAATTTTTTAATGATTATCTTGCTTTAGGAATGGATTATAGATATCGTTGCGTACGATCACGACAAATATGCAAATCATACAGAATTGTGTTCACTCAAGATATCGTTGAAAGATATGAAGAAAATTTTCTACAGTCCAGAAATCCATATGTTTAATTTCAAAATGAAACCTTCCAATCAGGTGGGATATATTGCTAATATTCTCTCACATATATTTTCATGTAAAATATATCTGAGAAAACTATGTGTATAACAGTTTTTATTTTTTTCATACTGTTTAGGAATTCGGCAATATTTTATTAGCCATAAGCTATTTACCTACTGCACAGAGACTGACTATTAATATTATGAAATTGCGCGATGTTAAATTCATGCCAGCGGTGCGGAGTTTAAACGAATTCAGTAAGTATAGTGTATTAATCTTTATTTAAAAAAAAAACTAATATTGCGCGCTTTGCAGAAACATTTGATGGTAATTTTTGACATTATTTATTGTAGATCCATATGTTAGAGTGTTAATGCTACACGGAAAAACGGGGAAAAAATTGAAGAAGAAAAAAACTAAATTTTTACAGGCCGTTGCGCAACCTGAATTTAACGAAACTTTGACATTTGATCTGCCGATCACTCAGCTTGATACCGTTCAATTTCTAATCGTGCTTTGCAATAAGGTATGTATGTGTGTGAAACAATATTCATTGAAAAAACACTCTATGGTATAAATATCAAAATTTTTAGACTTTACCCGAAAAATCATCAGCCAATGCCATGGAGCACACACATGCGAGTGACAGCGAAGATTCCATTAGCTCGTTTAGATCAGCCGATATTTCTATTGGTAAAGTGGCGCTTGGTAAAGGAGTGAGAGGTTCAACGGAAAGACTGCACTGGTTTTCAGTCCTCCAAAATCCAAGGAAACTCGTTACCGTGTGGCACACTCTTACATAATAGTTATTGTTGTTATATATGTATATAATTGCAGAAAAACATGATATTTTACAGAATCTTTTAACAACTATTAATAGCACAACACGTGTAGTCTTATATACTTATAACTTATAATTTCAGTTTTGTAAGTGACAATGTGTAACGACCAAAGATAATTTTGTGAATTAAACATTATTTAAATGTACTTACTGATACACTATGCACATTTTGTTTTACTGTCACTTATATTCGATACTATATAGTAATACACTCATGCTGTGTAATTCTCTATATAACTTTTAATAAATGAAATCTTACCACTAAAGTCACCGACACAAAATGAGTTTTTGCTTGTTGCATTGGTTGCGTGTCCAAATTAGAAGCTGAATTTGTTCCTGTGCCGATTACACTGCTTTAATATTCGCTTTCGTACTAAATCAGGCGCACTTTTTCTTCTTCTTGTTCGCTTAAATAGCTCTTTACTTCTGCTCGCAAGGAGTATATGCCAGTCTGGGATTGGTTAGATAATACTGGTAACACTGAGCGTGCTGAGCTATTGGTACGCGTTTACAGAGGAGGATATAGTGATATTAAGGAGTAGTGTTTTACGACACATGGATATAGAGAGTTTTACATGGGAATAGGTATTATTACTCATAGGAAATGATTACACGATGATTTTGGTAGATCTGACAAAGTTAAGTAGGGCATATGGCGCGAAAACATTTTGAAAAAGCCACTTCCACAGCATCATGTAAAGGACCAAATCAATTGTGAAAAGCACTTTTTCTTCCGTGGTTCTGTCACAGAATACAAAAGGCGTACGTGATGTAAAACTGTAAGAAATTGACACAACTTTTATCTCTTTTTAACAGGAATGTAAAAGGTAACAAAAGGGTTACAGAAAGGTTTCACTTTCTCAAAAATGGTTCAAGTCTTCGCTACAAAAGTTCGCATTTACACCACCAGTGGTTCGAGTCTTTGCTAAAATAATTCACTTTAGCGCAGATTCAAACAAGTGGTTTAAGTCTTCGCTAGAATAATGTTTACAAAAAAGTAGTCGGAATTCAGCAAAATGGTTCAGACAAAAGTTGTAGCTCTTGACATGACAAAACGAAATGGTCCTATAGTCCAACGCTGTATCTTCAATATTTAAGGAGCTCTGTTC
>QVOA01002423.1:0-26021 GCA_014825685.1 Pseudomyrmex cubaensis
TGAGTGTCCGACACAGCTACCGCAGCGCGCGGAGACGACTTTGTAATCTAATGACTCCCATCGCAGAGTTCGACTCTTCGTTCGAGAGAACTTTCGAAACGCGCAACAATCTCTCCCTTGTTTCATCTACGTTGACGTAATTGTGGCGAAAATTTGATTCATATCGCCGTAACCTTTATTTCACCGTAGAATAGTACAATTTGTTTTTTTTTTTCAATTGTTTTCTTCGCTGTGAGAAGAGATCGATGGAAATATCGAGTCCAACGATTGATTTGACGTAAGAGATGTGCAAACGAGATATAAACTGTTTCGAGAATGCAAATGAGAACGTACGACGGTTTTAGTTCGCGAAAAATAATCCAATCGAGAAAAAAACACGAAACTGCGCGGAATCTTCTTTCTCACGTCCGTTTGTTTGTAAATTGTCGCGGTTGAAACTTCGCGTTTCTTCTCTTTTTTAATGACACACGCGTAAAGATTCTTGAAAGATAAAAGCGAAAATTAAAAATTCATATTTCTGGCTACCACTTTGCTTCTTTCGGTTGTTTTGAACAGAAGCCGTTTCGACCGACTGTTGCCTCGACGTGTTTCGAAGCGGAATGTTTTGAAGCTAATGTCATCGCGTTTCAAAACAGTTCTGTGATAAGCAAAGAAAATATCACATACAGAAACCATACTTCTGTCTCTTAACTTCCATTGGCAGTTTGTGATTCGGTGGGATGGATGGAAGACGCCGGTAGAGGGGTGTTGCCAAAATTATTTTCCCTCACTTTACCTGTACTTGATCGGCGTTTGCTCGGTACAGGTGTGCAAACACTTGTCATCTTTTTCTTCAAAGATGAATGTTACTTGTAATTACTGTTCGAAGAACTTCGCTACAGAGCAAGATTTCAACGTTCACGCGGAAAGGTTTCATCACATTTCACATTCAACTAACAAGCTGGTAAGTTCTCGAAAATTTATTAGAAAACAATAGCAAAACCTGATCCGGGATTGCCGAGACAGTTTTCTGTCGCTTAAATAGAATTTGTTCGATAATTGCGAAACACGGTCAAGTAATATTAGTTACCGTCTTCTTTGAGGAAGATTTCCTGCGAATATTGTTCACTCAAATTCAAGACAATGGAAAACTTCGTCAAACATGTTCATGCATGCGTGTGGAAAATAATGGTAAGTATTTACAAAAATATGTTAAAAATATCACAATGAAAGTGTTATTTCGATAGAGGATTTGCATTTCTGAAATCGCCAGAGTAACGTACTTTCTAGTCGTCCCTTATGTAGTTGTGTCGTCATATCTTTTTCATCAAACGACTTTCTATTACAGACGGCCAAGATGATCGAACACACTTATTCTTACGGAATGAAAACACTTGAACAACCTATGAACTTGAAAGCGGTAAGCTTTTCGAAAATATATTACAATCGATGAAAAACTGATTTAATGGAAAAGGTCGATCTGCCGAAATTTTTTTTTGTTTTTTTTTGTTTTTTTTGTTTTTTTTGTTTTTTCGTTGTTTTAAGGGATTTAGTTTTGCGGAGTATATACTTGTGTGATACTTTATAGATACCTTCTACTTCCTTTACGACTTCAACTGTCGACCGGAATTACATAGAACAAAACTCGAGCAATCTCATTACAGTACCCCAAGTCAAAAAACTAAAGAAAAACAATGAGGTAAGTTTTTTTTTTAAAGATATTAGAATTCATGAAAAATTGATGCAATGGAGAAGGTTGGATTGCTGAAATCATTTTACGTCAATTTAACAAACTTGCTAGTCAGCTTTTACAGAATATGATAGTGTAATAGTAATAATTTTCAGGCTTTATATAGAACTGCTTGTGACAACTGTTTGACGAAGTTCAAATATGTGAGTGACCTTATCGCACATAAAAAAATATGCGACGCTGGAAAAATAAAAGTGGTAATTATTTCACAAAATTTTGAAGACTATTTTTCCGTTACAAGTAAAAAGTTCGCTTCTTCGTCGTATAATTGTGTAATATTTTATACAGGTACCTCTTGCTTCGCATACGACTTCAATTGTCAGCCAGAATTCCACAGAACAAAACTTGAGCAATCTCGTAAATGAAGTACGTAAAGTCAGAGAACTGAACGACGAAAACAATAAGGTAAGTTTTTTTTTTTCGAAAATATTAGAATTCATGAAAAATTGATGCAATAAAGAAGATTGGATTTCTGAAATCATTTTTCGTCAATTAAAAACGAGCTTGCTAATCGGTTTTTGCAGAGTATGATTGTGTAATAGTGATAATTTTTAGATATTTTCATATCACATTCCTTGTACAAACTGTTCGATGAAATTCAAATATATGAGAGAATTTGTCGCACACAAAAAAACATGTGAGGCTGGAAAATATACAGAACAAATGGTAATTATCTCCAAAAACATTCGAAAATAACGAAATCGTTTATCTGATAAAGTATTTGTATTGTCGAAATCGTTTTTCGTCACAGTAACGAACTCGCTAGTTGGCTTCTTTGTAGTATAACTGTGTAATATTTTATACAGATGCCTCTTGCTTCGCTTACGACTTTAAATGTCGAACAGAATTCCATCACAGTACAGAACTCGGACAATTCTACTGAAATAAGGAACATCACAAAACCTGACTATCACTTACTTGGCAATCGGGTGAGTTTTTCGAAAATATTATTGCAATAGAGAAGGTATGAATTGCCGAGATCATTTTTCGTCGCCTTAACGGATTTGCTACTCGACTTTTGCGGAGTATAGTTGTGTGATGCGTTTTAGATATTTTCTACTCCAACACCGACTTCAAGTAAAGTATATTGTGTACAGAAAGAAGACAATTCGGAAGAAAACTCGTACAATTCTAGTCAAATATATCACGCTACAACATCTCAGAGTGATACAGTAAGTTTCACAAATATTATAGAATCCATGAAAACCTGATTAATATTTTTGAAAATATATCGTTTTCTTCGAAGAGTCTTTTCTCTGACAAAAATTCAGTGAACGTCCAGATAGAACAATTCATCAATGATGATAAATTATGTTACACGCCTCCGTACACGCCGGTAAGTTTTTGAATTCTATTCTAGTTACAAAATGAAAATCAGATCTGGCAAAAAAATTGCTCTGCTCAGATGTCTGTCACTCTAACAAACTTTGTTAATTGAACATACACTGCTTTATTATCATTTTCTTTGAAGACGACCGTGCAGTGTGAAAACTGTTTACTGAAATTCGATAAAATGACAGAACTCGTCGTACATAGTCAAACATGTAAAATGAGAAATAATGCGTGCGCGATGGTAAGTTTTTCGAACTTATTAGAAAGAGATAAGACCACTGTGATCGTGTCGTGAGATTTCTGTGACAAAAAACTATATTTTCGCTATACAATAAAATTGTTGCCTTCTTCTTCACAGCTGCCCCAATGTACCTATTGTTTTCAACAATTCCCATCACTGGAAGCATTGAATATACATTTTTCACAATGTGTAAAAAGAGGCGAAATTTACAAGTGTCCGGTAAGAAGTTTTCAAATATACCTACTTATAAAAAGTAATACAGATATTTCATAATAAACAACTTATGTTGTACGGATCGTTACTGTTTCGTTTTAAGTATTGTGTACAAAGCGAAATTCGAATTCACATTTATTTTTCATTGAAATTAAGAACTGCGGATATTCGTTCTGGACCCAACACGAATTTCAAGTGCATTTTCAATTTTATTGTCGGAGAGAACGTCAAAATAAATGGGAATAAACTGCAACATTATTGTCATATACAAAAAGGTATGTTGTTTTTACGTGATTTTGAGTCATATTTATATAAAAACGAGTAATATTTAAGTAATTTGTGTGTTACAGATGTCAAGTAATAATCTCCTTTTGCATATTCAACTTTACAACATTAATGTACAAGAAAGATTATAACTATCGGTAAAGTTGTATTACAACGTAATGGCAATCTAAATGGGACAATGAAAGAATCTACAAGGGAGAAAATTTTCTTCCGCGTTTGACAATCAATTAGACAACTGTAATTAATTACATGTTATTAACTACAGTCTATGATTATGCTTTTTTAGTGTTTTGTTTAATATTCTAATATTTCTTGACGAGTACATATTGTAAAACGGAACAATTCATATATATTGTACTTGTATGGCTGCGTTCGGAAAGCGCGCTATCTGCGCTCTTCCATCTCTATCTTTATCGATCATTACGATATAAAACAAAGATGGAATGAACGCAATAGCGCTGATAACGCGCTCCTTGAACGCGAGAATTCATATCTTTATTGTCTATTCTTCTATGTATATATTCTACTCTTTCTCCTTTTTTCCGCGTTTCTAGTTCATTTTATATTGCATTCGAACTTTAATATTATACTCTACATTGAAGTCGTATATATGTAGATATATATCTAGATGCAGTTCGTATACATCTAGATACAATTAATTATACATATATGTAACATCATTTAGTTTTACTCGTTTATTTATATATTTCTCACAAAGCGTTCTCGTACAATTTTCTCTTGCAATTTTTAGTCGAATATGATTAAAAAAAACATGTTATCTCTTTCATACAGATGTCGTAAGAAACCAGGGAGTTTTACCTGCTTTGATACATATGTATTTTATTTAACTGATACATATGTACAAACTGTATAAATCGCACACGACTCTCTAGTATTCAGTTTATTGATGAGAGAAATAATAAGGCCAAAAAAAAATGATCGCTGGATGCATGTGCGAAACATTTTTTAAAAATCGATGTGTACAGATTAGATGTAGATTAGATTCGATATAGATTTTCGAATTTTTATATTATTATATAAATGTAATTCGAAAATTGTATGATTTAAGTTTATATTTTTAAAATATATTTTACGCGTACATACATCCAGCGATCGGCTCTTCCTGGATTTATTATTTCTCTCATTGTGTTAAATATAAAGTTTCAATAATAAGTATTTTTATTTATTTAAATATTTTTTTTGTAAAGTATGTTTGTTAATGTTAATAAAAATAAGCACGCGTATTCGAAATTGTTAGCGATTTTGTTAGTAGGCGCTGAAGCTGTTAGATCTGAAGAAACCTCAAGTCGCGGTTCAAATTTCTTTTATCGAATATTCTGCCGATGATATTTTCAGAAAAGTTAAATAAATTTCAAATAAAGAACAAATATATTGAGATACATATATACTAATCTATATTTTAATATTTTTTATATATTCTTTTCATATATTTTTGAACTAATTGGAAGCTAGAAACTGCGCAGAAACTCACTAGTTTTAACAACGAATTTTGCGTCTAACAATTAAGCGTCATCTTATTTATCAACTTCCAGTCAGTAAAAGTGGCTAGTCACCAATCAGTAAGCAGAAAAAAAAAACTGGTCAATTATTGGCTTGATTTTTACTAGGGTAGTTTTAGGGCCAAATAAAAGTCGCCCTATGGGCGATAGGCCTTACTAACTTCTAACTAGTAATATTAGAGGCTAGGAAACGAAAATCACAAACAGGTTATTGGTCGGTTTCTACCTAACTTAACCACCTGGCTCGATTTCTACCTAGCTTAACCTAGGAATACTAGAAACTTTCTAAGATCTCCAAAATTATTTTCTTACTGCATTTTCCTACTGCAACGGATTTCATAGTCAGATTGTTCCGCGTTCGGTTGTGCGATTAAGTTACTTCGCTTCGCTTCGTTTTAAATCGCTTCGATTTAGTGCTTCTAGTTTTTTGCTTCAAAGATGACAAATTCTTGTGACATTTGTTCATTGGAACTCGAGGAACAACAACTAAACGATATGTCCAAACATGTTCAAACACGTGTTGACGAAAATCATCCGAATCATCCCGAAAATCGACTCAAGAGTCATGTTGAGAACTCGAAAACAAGTGATGACGAAATCACTGTGTTTGGGCCGGTAAAATTTAATTAATTTTTACAAAACTATTAGAAAACGATTAAAAAAAAAAAAAAAAACGTGATCGAATAAAGAGATTACTCTTTGCCGAGATCGGTTGCAGAACTATTCGTTGAATTTGCAAAATATAGTTAAGTAATATTTTTTTATTATCTTTTTTTAAAGCTGTCTTCCTGTGAACACTGTTTAGAAACGTTCAAAAGTGTAGCAGGACTCGTCGCACACAGTCAAATATGTGAAATGAGAAGCAACAGGTATACAACGGTAAGTTTTTCGAAATTAATTAAAGCGATACGTGATGGCAGCACTCATCTGTAAACACATTGCTCTATCAAAAATAATGTCCGTCGTCGACAACAAAATCGATCGTCGGCTTTTGCGGAGTTGTACGCGATAAACATATATACTTTCTTCTTCGCAGGTATTACCTACATGTGTCTCTTGTAGACTAGTATGCCAATCGCTAGAAGAATTAAATAAACATATTTCGGTATGTTCAGAAAAAAACAACAGTTTCGTATGCCCGGTAAGAGCTTTTCGGAAATATTTATACAAAGGACACAAGCATAGTCTTTGCATTAGAGATACTTTACAATAAGCAAATCTACTCGTTATTATTTAGTTTTAAGTATTTTACGCAGAGCAGATTTCTAATTTACATTTATTCGTTTTTGAAATTAATGTTAGGACTGCAATGATTCGTTCTGGACCAACCACGAATTTCATGCGCATTTTGAATCTTATTGTCGGAAAGAAAGACGGGAAAGATTGCATTAAAATTGTAGCACACGTTTGCTCTCTGTCATATTAAAAAGGTACTGTTTTTATACACAAAAATTGTTGATTCTACATTCAATAGATTTAACAATTTTTCTTGCTGGCCATGTAATGGCAAAACTATTTTTTTCCGTGTAGACACTCAGATACGAAAAGCGTGTGTGTATATATATATGTATATATATATATGCCCATACCATATTAATTACATTTTCTTTTACATTTTGTTTCTGTATATAGAATAGAAAACGTCGAAAACACACACACATAGAAACACACACATGCGTCGTAAACTCTCCGTAAGTCAGCGTCGAGTCCACAGCGATCGCATTTTGTTACAATCGTTCCGAAGCAAAAGGGTTAAGATGAAAACAATTAACAATGCGTTACAGAGAATAATAGAAGATACAAGACAAATGCTACAAGTAATAATCCATTTTTGCATACTCAGGACATAAATGCAAGAAAACATAATCCACGTTGCTGTAATTATATGTACATATGACAGTAAGAATTAGTTCAATAAATAAACAAATAAACAAATGATTAAGTTCTAATACAATAACAATAAACAATATACAGATTGCAATACAACTGTGCATTGAGAATTGCACAGCCGTTCCGCAAAACAATTTCGCGACTAATGTCACACATAATCGCGGCATTAAATTTAAATAATTTAAAGCTATGCGAAGTGTAAACTCCGCGGTATTTCAGGACTTCAAAAGGTGGCGATTTACGTTAATAAAATCCCGTCGCTATTGACGATATGGAAATGTCGACCTGAAACTGACATTTTGTCGCGCCGCGTGGAAACGCGAAAACATTAGTCGTATATACGTTAAATATTATCGGCTGGCACACAAGAGCTAAAGCTGTCGAAGTAATTGTTGCTACGGCAAAACGACGCCAAAACTGGCGTTGCAATAAAGAAAAGGTCAATACGATCATAAAGTCGGCAAAGGTATGACTGCGTTGATAATGACTCAACCGAATCGACACTACAACGATAAAATCGAACAGGAAGAGATTGCTCTCGACGTGTGTGGCATGAAAATTTTCCATATATTATATCTCTCTAATTCAATTAAAGTTCAATTAGATTAGTTTTGATTGTTTTGCCGTTTCTTAGACGAGAATTGTTCGAAGAAGAACAAGCTTTTTGTCAAACCACACCTGTATATTTTTCGCGCGTTCGCAATCGATTCTCGATCGTGGCCATTGCGTAGCTCGTTTTATCGCCAATTCTCGCTCGCGCGCAGTTTCACCGGGAGCACTTTTATGGACCCATCGATCCGCAAGTTGTAACGCTATCCTATCATGGGACAAGGAAGAAGCGCGCACACGCCCAGTCCGCGTTCCTCTTAGCGGGACTTCTTTTTCTAGCGACGCTGTTACGTGAGTGCGAGAGAGGAACGGTCCCGCGCATGTCGATGCAATCATCTGATGTGTTGCGGTATGTGGGACCTCGGTTTTATTGAGGTTTCTGGGATCGTATCTTCTACCGACGTTCGCGAACCCGGTATCCACGTGTCTCGCGGGAAGAATTGGAGATTTATTGAATGAATAATTTGATTAATTAGAGAGAGCTTGTATTAAGTTTTTTCAACGTTTAAATTTTATTCGGAGTTACGCGCGGTTCCTATTACGCCCCGATTTCTCTGCAAAACTGATCAAAAAAAGTTTCATAGAAATGAATAACAAATTTTAAAATATATAAATTCTATAAATTTTATTTTGTGCACCCCTCTTCCTTTTGCTGTTATTGCTTTTTCATAAAAATCATTTAATCTGCTGATTATTGACACGCTTCAATGGCCTCGCGGACGCCAATGCAAATTGATGTTCAATTATCCGCGCAGATAGATCTCCGCAACTGCCGGAACCGGAAGGCCTGCCTGCAGTGCCTCACGTCGCGAAAAACGCGCGGTATCGAACATCATTTGCGAGCCGTTGAAAGCCCCATAGGCCGGCGCGAAACCACATCAGAGACGGCGACGGCCGCATCTCGCTCTCGGACTTCCGCGCGGCGCGTATCGCGATGTTTATCGAACCGTTCGCGAATCGGCCACCAAGTAGCCCCGGAAGCGTAGACTCGACTCACCACCACGTCGTCGGGAGTCGCTCACCTGGCGGGAGGTAAGAGTTTGCGCGGCGCGATGCGTGCGCGGTTGTTACTGGCGCGGCGAGCGCGTTAATAATTTAAGCGCTATCTCGGACGTCGAAAAACGAAGTAAAAAACAACAATGAGGAGGCGGGAGAAAGGGGCGACGAAGAGATGCATAGTAAAACGAACGGAAAGAGAAAGTTCCCTAGCAATGCAACCGCATTCACAAACTAATCTTGTTCGTTACGTGCATTTTTGAAAGATCTCTTCGTCAGAGATCTCGTGAATTAATTATTGACCAGATCTGTCAACTAATCATGCTAATGTCCATTCTTCGAGAGTAATAAAAGAATATTTCATCTACATGCGATGCCAATTAAGTCATCCTGGATGAATGTTCCCCAATTCAGTTCGAATTATTACGTATATTAATTTACACGTTTCAATAAATAAAAAAACATAATTTTGCACAAACATTTAACACATTAGCTCGAATAAATTCTTCGTTAGTTCAGTAAAATAACATTTTAATATTGCGACGTTCTATTAAGGGAAACAAAAGTTATTAAAATAATTCAATAATATTCTAATTGCATCAAGCTTCTAAAAATGTTTTACCTAATAATTCCTATACTTCGATACATTATTTATATGACAATAATATAATAACATACTACTGGGAAATATAATCATTTTAAAATTCTCTTTCTGACATTTTACGTGATCACCGGAACATCCGGAAGTTTCTCGCTACCGCGCGCTCTTCCTGTAGGCGAACACGATAATATACATCGTCATTCGCGGCGACGAAAAGGAAAACGAAGCGGCTACGCGTACGAGCTTCTCCGGGGAGGAGAACGTGGTTAGTGACAGAAAGAGAGCGACGGCCCCAAGAAGCAGGAGGTCGCGGAGAAAGGGGAGGAGAAGGAAGAGGTGGTGAATGTCGAGAAACCGAGGCGTAATTCGAAGCGTAGATGCATCGATAGCAATCGGCGACTATCCTACTCGGGACCGACGCTGATCGCCAGGACACGTCCAGGCCCCGATATATGTATACACGTGACATATACACACGCACATACTGTCCATAGCGCGATTCCACCTCCACCCTCCGCTTCGCGGTCACTATGCGCGCACAAAAGCGCTCTTCTCTCCTCCCCCGACGTATGCGTCCACTCTCTCGCCGCCCCCTACCTTCTTACCTCTCTCTCTCATATACTCATGTGCACGTATTATCTAGCGTATAGAAGAGAATGCGAGCGGACGTATGGGCGGTCTGGTCGCCCGACGATGGCCGGCGTCTTCAAAAATGTAAGGAGCGGAGTCGCGTCACGTTCATTTCAAAGAATCGCAATTTAAGAGCTCTCTGTCTTCTCCCAGAGAAGACGTTGCTCCCTTCAGTGATCTCATTAGCTTAACTCTTCGTTTTATTAAATCAAAGGACCTTTTATCTAATCAAATCCTTATCATTAAATGTTTTACATGTAAAAACATAGTATTGAAATAAATTATCATCGTTTATATTCGACATAAAATTACTCGAAAGTCGTTGACACGTTTCGCAAGGCGCAAAACGGAACCGGGGGCGGGGTCGCGATGAGAACCGCTGCTCGGGAAGCGGACTCTCGGAGCACTTTATCTCCGGGATGTGGGTCGCGACTGCCGCCCGCCACGCGAGCCCACAGCGTGCGCGACTACTACACTATCTTAAGCTCGGTCCACACCTGGTTTATGTTGCGATTCGCGAGCGCAATGAACGCCGCGCGGCGAGCGGCGTCACGCTCGGGACACGCTTCGCGCTTCCTCGAATACGCGTCCCACGAGCGTTCATGATCACCTGAACCGGACAACTATCGCCGTCGCTGTCGAGATCGCAGATAAAGGCGATTATTATTCTGGTCTACCAAGCGGACACCCATTCACATGCTAAATAAGCATCTGTACAGTCTGACATTTAGCCGATCTCCTTAAAGTTGTTTTCTTTTAATTTTGCGCGACTTTGCGCGCTTTCCGAAGAGATTGTTCCGTCGCGAGAGGGTTAAAGTATTAAGACGCGTTAAAGAAAGAAAGTTAAAGAGAGAAAAAAAATCAGTTTTCCGTGTTTCGTAAAATGCTCGAGGAAGGATCGAACGTGCGATGTAGCGAATTGTACATTAATTTAACGCGCGGCGTGAAGAAGGCGCAAAAAGAGGCCTGTTTGTGACCGCGTATATACATCCGACACATTATACAACCGTCTTCTTTAGCTTTCGCGGGAATAATCGGCGCGCGTGCGGTAAATTTGCGCGTTATACGCTCCCGATAGAAGAAGTTCGCGAGTTTCCCGCTTTCCATCGTCGGAACGAGGCTGCGGAAAAGCCAACGATCGGCGGATCCGCCGTCGGCGCTTCCCGCCGGAAAACACGCAATTTCCTTTCGATCCAACAATTCGCGATCGTTCGCCGCAATCAGACGGCGAGTTATAGAGCTCTCGACCTCTTTCGGATTTATGGACCGCCGCGTAATTCGCGACGCGATTCACGCGCGTTCGAAATTTATCGCGATCGCGGGAGAGAAGTTTGTGATATCTCTCGCCGCGTGCAATTTTCTAGAATTTTCATCGGCCGCGTTCAAGACTTTTACAGCGCTGTAAATCGCGACGATAAAGTTGCAATTTACAATCGCGGGACGCGGAACACGACGCCGAATCGATTGGCTGCTGAGCTTCCGCCGCGGTTGTCGACGACGGGATTCGTCGAGCGTGTGAATGAAGTAATTACAAATAAACGTTACAAATTACGACTCGAGTGCACATGAAAGTCGAGAAAGATTCTAGTCAATATTATTTCCAAACGTAGAAAATATGAACAAAATAAGATTAGAATTCTTTTTACACAAAAATATTTAAAAATTATAGTTCCATTAAATCATGATCGCAGTAAGAAAGGTCTGGATTTTTGTATAATATCAGTTGTAAACGACAAAAAGGCGGAACCGTCGAAGAAATCACCGTTTGATTTTTTCCGTCCCGGCGTTCCGTAAATTTTAAGCTCCATCCCGCACGCGAGTATATCTGTAATAACTAGAGTTTAGCAGTTTAATGACTGGAACGGGTTACAAATTGCCGGATAGTTTGTTAGATGATAGCTCCGACGATGATTATCTCCGATATCGCTCAGTTTAGCGATTGAACTCTCGCTTACGTCTTAATGAGCAATTATACTAAGAAAAACTCATTTGAGAGAGAGAGAAGCCGTAAAAATCGCGACATATGGAGAATGTGGAAAGTTTGCGCGAATAAAACCGCACAATAATAAATAAATTATGAAAATAAAACGCGACAGCGAAAGAACAAAAAAACCTTGCACGTCCAATTAAAAATACGATCTCGAAGTCAACATCGTAAAATTCTTGGGTCGCAAGTAGCGTAGTCGATTTATACGATTTATACCGCTACGTATAACTGTCACTCTCGCGTATGAGCTGTCGGGCGCGTTTAAGTATTATCTACTTGAATCGTAAATATATATATATAATATATACAGGACTCTCCTTCGATGCGGTGTCGTAGCCGGTATCGGGATCGGCGATCGCCGCACGGTTAAATAGCCGCTATTACGCGCGAATCCGATCTCGATTTTATCGGAAACTGTCGAGAGTCCGGCCGAGCCAGGCTATCCGGTGACGCTTTCGATCCACTAGAGCGACGACCAAAAGAAAAACGAACGAGCGAGGAGAGTGTCTCGGACTTTTTGTTGCTCGCAGGCAGCTTCACTTTCGATATTACTTTCGTGCCCAACGACGTATCCAGTATCATTCGATCCTTCCACGGAACGAACGAGAGAGTGTCTTCGCTTTCATCGCGTCGAGGAAACTAGATCGACCGGCGGCGCACTTTTCCGTACACGCAAGTGCGTGTCCTCGAGGCGCTCCGTGACGAACGCGTCCGCAAAACCCGGGATTGACTCAACGTAACTTTAATCCGAAGCTACACGGCGAAGTATGAGCTTTTTTCGATCCTTTTTCATGGCGGATATGAAATAAACAATTGAATGACTTACACGCGTCGCGAAATATTATTTTCACGATTGTTTTAATTTATTTGCGGCAGAAATTGAATAAATGCACGCTTTAAAGTTCTATTAGTTTCATTTGTTTTAGAAAAAAATTTGATAAGAAATATTTCCATCTCCGGTCGGTACTCGGTAAATTTTTAAATGTTCAAAAATCTAATAAACCTCCTAATTTTATGAAAATCACTGTTTTATTTCTCGCTCCGCGAAATGTTTTGTAAGAACCGAAGTTGCGTGTACTTGGCGTATCGATAATTACGGCGTCTTCGTCGCGTTCTTTTTCACGCGCGATTCCTTTTGAAGCGACTTGCTCAGCGCTGTCATAATGACATTTAATTGGATGCTGTTGCGCGCCGCTTGTCCGCGAGAGAGCCACTTCCCTATTTCTATTCTATACACGGAAAAAAGTCAAGAATCCGCGCGCGTTCTAACACTCGTTGAAAATCCACTCGATCAGCTGGAACGATTGACCATTTATTATTCATTCGTTTCAGGGGTGCTAAACGTCAGAGTACACGGTGCATGCGCTGAAAGTGCCGAACGAAATGCATTTAATCAAAGGATATTATGTAATTGTGCGATATATTAAGTAACACGTACAGGTATATGTACAACCGTACAGGTACTCTAGATTTGTTTTATAACCGAACGATCTCGACAAGAAAGATCTAAAAATAGTTCTTCAAAAACTAGTATTATTCTTCTCAAGCGTTTCTCACGAAAGAAATTAATTGAATCTTTGCGTACACATTTAAACTTCTGAATTCCATCTTTCTCTCTCCGAGAAAATTCGTGCGCTCTCCTCCGCACGGATTCTTCAACCATTTCCCGATTAATCATCGCCCCATCAGACCGACGTGTACTGTTCCCGCGTACGTTACCCCCTCGTGTACACGTTGCTCGCGAGCAATTCCGTTGATATCCTCGGCGCGTTCGCGCCGAGAGAGCGCGGTCGACTTCTCTCCTGTCGTGTAAAACGCGCGGCGAGGCCGAGCGCGCGGCCGTCGATTCCTACGCTGAAAAAAATAAAAATAAAAAACGGCACACGCCTCGCGGTGGCACGGGCGTGTATATGTACGCGCGGGCAGACACGTACGTTTTCCCGTACGCGCGAGAGAAGCCGGGAGCGTTGAGCGAGCGGATTGCGCGCGCGAGGCTTTCTCTGGACCACCCCGCCCACCACAAATGTGTGCGCGTTCTATCTCGGCGGTTACGCTCGTCGATCGTGTGTGGATCCTACGGTTACGAGAGCCCGCTCTCGATAGTCGTCTCTCGCGGGTCCACTCGCCTCGGAAACCAGCTCCCGGTCGCGCGGCGCTCGGGACAATTAAACGTGCCGGTTTCGCGATCGTTTCGATCGCCGACTTATTGAAACGACGGACCCGCACTTATGATGTCGCTGCGAATTTTTGAGTTTCCCAGACACCAGACGAATTCCTCGTTCGTAATTAATCACGAGTCGATTATTTAAAGCAATTTAATTTGAAAGAAACAGGAGATTTACAAGTTAGCTAAAATTTGTGTATTTCAATTGCGAGTGTTTGCAGTTAAATTTGTGCGCACAATTGCGCAGTAATGGAAACGGAGAGAAACTGGGAAAATTACTCTATAAGGACACGGCCGTCTCTTCGCGGCGTATCCGTCGCGGATTTAGACGATCGCTAATTTGGCACTTCGGCGGTGTCGGCTTCCCGATCGAGATACGCCTAAGAGTTTCGCGCGCATCGGAATATACATCGAAGATGAAAACCTTGTTCCCGTTTCCTTTATATAGAAACTTCGAGTGCGTGTTACGCCTCCCCTGGCAAAACAACCTGGCTCTCTCTCTCTCTTGCCTTCCGCCCGAAGCGCTCGAAACTCGCGCGCCGCAGATGCGAAATTAATTTTCCAGCCACCTGCTGAGACGATCAAACTCGCTAACGATGAATTCCATCTTCGTATTGAATACCATTTACATCGCCCGCGATAGATTTCGAAACCGTCGTGTTTTGAAGCCAATTTAAATCGTCTTACATTTCGAAACGATCTCTTCAGCGATCTTTCTAATTCTATGACGTGAAACATAATCTGATATAGTTTTGCGTAAAATTTCTTATAATTGTGACAATATTTAAAAAATATATATGTGAAAGTTTTTAAATAAATGTGAGACGCCAAACATTATACGCGGACTAAAATTCATTAATTAACTGTCCGTTCGAGAGAAACAAAGAATGTTAACACCACAACTCGTTCACTAACACCAACTCGGTTTCTCTTCCGCGTCGCGAAAACGCGTTTCACCGGGGCGCGTTAAAAATCGCAATTAAAAAACGCGCGTCTTTCGTGCGCGCGGTGGGCGATCTCATCGATCTCGGGAACGAGCGTTTTCCATTCGAAGGAGAGAGAGAGAGAGAGAGAAAAAGAAACAAAGTGAAAAAGCAGCGGATGAAAGGTAAACCGGTGAGTCGGCGGCTCGCGTTTCCGCAGTTGCCGCAGCTGCAGTTCGCTCGAAAGGAAGAGTAAAATGGTAATTAAGATTAGATCGCGGGGCGCGAAGGGAGAGCGGACACGCCGCGCCGTACCGCCACGCCGGCGTGCCCGCGCGCCACCGTTCCGGAGACCAGCGAGCTATCGAGAGAGGAGACTTTGAGCGAGAGAAGAGGAGCACGAGCGGGAAACGGCCGAGCAAGCGGGAGCGAGCAAGATCGAGTGAAAGTAACGCGCCGGCCACGCGCCCTGCCCGCCGCGTATAGACGTACGCACGTGTGTGCGTGTGTAACACGCCCGCTCCGCCGCGGAACGGACGTAAATGAATGCGCGGTGCGTCATTAAAAGTGTAACGCGCGCAAGCGAGAGGAAGCTGCTTGAACCTCGCTAACGATCGGTAGTCGCGGCGCTCGATTTGGAAAAAAAATTGCCGAGCAAACTACCCGCGGACAGCCGAATTTAGAGAAATCTCGCGCGAATTCGAGAAGTTGCAAAAAAAAAAAAAAAAAAAAAATTCGATTAACGTCTTGTCTAAAAATTTACAATTTTCTTTTTGCAAAAATTTTCGATGCCTCAGAATCGCAACTTGTAAATGCGAATTGATAATAAACTTCTCTTTGTGCGATTTGCGAGGCGTAACGCGCATTTCTCGAGGGAAGCGGTTAAGGCGCGATGAGAAATAACGAACGTTCGCGTTGCAAGCGCTATACGGCCAATGGTATCGATACGTAGCTATCGAAGCGGGAATACGTCCCGTTATAACATGGTTCGTCACTCGGCGATCGGACATGATAGGAACTTTCGATTGGTCTAACACTCTTGCCCTCGTCGATTCGTAACGCTACGCCGGAACGAATGGACTGCGATCTAGTTTCTACTGATCCGAATCGGGCAATCCGCGCGCAACGCGCGCGTTCGTCGACTTTTCGCGATATACACGGGCAACGCTTTAATACACCCGGACAATAGCGCGAAAGAAGTGTTCCTGCCGCTGCGCACAATGGCGTAATCACGTCAATTGCTCGGTTTACAGTCGACTTCTTCTGCGACTTCTTCCCACTTCCGAGAATTCTTTCCTTTCCTCGAAAGAAGGGATGCATTTTTGTTTGCACGTGCGCGATTCTCTTTTCGACCGTGATCAACAACATCGATGTGCCAATTAACAACAATTGCAACGAACAATTACACGAAACCGAGTAGTTTTCGCGTTTCGGGGAGGAAAAAAAAAGCGCCCGACGTCGTGATCGGTTATGAAGCGTTTTTTTACGATCCCGCGAACAACGAGAATCATGACGAAGCGGCAATGCAATATTTTGCGCATGACGCGCGGAATAGTCGTGACGAAATGTACAAATAACGATTAGAGCGCGGTACCGTCTGTCTGCGGTTAAAACCAATTAAGTCGCGAGGAGCCCAAACGAGCGCTATTTTTGTTTACCGTCGTCGGAGATCGAGATATAATCAAGTTTCGATTGCGACACGTCCACCGAAGAGATAGAGTGCCGAGGTGCTTCTCAACAAAAGTACATAACGAGCGTTAGTACCTTTTATCTACGTCGAGGGAGATAACTAATGTAATCTCTTTTCTTTTGTGTGCGCGCCACGTGCTAAATTAAACACAAATAAACACAAATCAAGTCTGACTCGCGCGCGACATTTGCAAACTGTGTCTGACACAGTTTCGGTAGCAGAGAGATGTTGCATCAATACAAAATGTATCTGAAGAGAAAAATCTCGTCGTTCGGGGAAACGGGGGCAGGGCGTGGGAATTAGCAGATTTATTTATTGACTTATCGAGAGGAGGAGAGCGACACGGTGCCCCGTCAGATGCGACGGAAGCCGTGAGTCGATCTTCACCGAGGGAGAAAAGATCCTATCGTCTTCTCTCCCACGCGACGCGCGTGAGAGATTCCTTTCTCGCTCGCACACGCCGGAGAAGACATTGCAATGTGTGTTCGGAGGACCCGATATCGAACCGATGCAGATTTTCTGCCTACACGTGCGAGCACACACGTGACACCTAGACGTTGTCCGAGCGGTGGGCCGAGCATTTTTTTTCCTTAACTACTCGAGATAATCCGTCCCGGCTGTGTCGCCGCGGACACAATTCCCGGGTTCCTCGATTTCTGACTCACCCGTTCCGCCCTCGAGGATATACGGAGCGTTCCGTGTTAACGTAGGACGTCGGGCAAAAAGTGTCTACGAAGACTTACGCGGGGTGACAGTTGATCTATGTGCGTTAGGTCACTTCCTCTAATTGGTGTGTCCGCAATTCAAGCTACGTTTCGCAACAGACACACGCTTGGACTATTTATAACAGCGTATTCTCTTCAACGATTCAAGCAAAGAAGCAAAAATTTGATATAAAATATAAAATAACAAAAATTATAACATTAAAACGCGGAAGGAACCAAAGTTTCGTTAACGACGTAATTTCAAATGAAAAATCTATACGCGAAAGAAGGCAATTATCGCTAAAGCCTGAAAACAGTCAATGATAAACGATCCATCACAACATGTTTCGGAAGCTGTTAAATGATCTTATAAGCTGTTTCAACACCGACTCTCTCTCTCTTTCTCGCTTTATTTTTCTCTCTTTCTCTCTCGCGATGAGATACAATATTATCAGAGTCCCGGGCATCTTCCGTGTTCCAACAAGCAGTCCTTTTGTTTTGCCCACGTACGGACTCGACGATGACACGAGCGAGCCGACAATTTAATTAAATCGTTTCTCACCTACGACCTCCACCTTTGGAAACATCGCATTGCGCTATCATTAAGTCCGATGTACACTAACGAACGATGAATCACGCAGTATACCGTGTCAGTCAGCATGTGTGAGAGCCGAGAGTAATTACAGATCATCTTTCTAATACATCGGTTTGAGGTCGCCGCTGGGATTCGATTGGTCGTGAGAAATCGGCTGTAATTAAAGTATCGAATCGATCTTTCCGTTCGCGAAAATAGTTTCTTTTTTCATAAATACACATTGATACTGTAAAAAAAAAACAATGAGATTTCTAACTCTAATGACTTTAAAAAAAAGTAGTCTGTAGTTTTTAGCAAAGTAATTGATTCGTTGTGTCGCTCTTTTATATACAAAAGAAAACTCATCTGCAATTTTTTTTCATAATTATCTCAGGTTTTTTTAGGTTTCAAATTCTTCTCTTCGTAATTGATTTTCGATCGACGTTTTAAGTGGTTTTTTTCCCAAACTGCGACTTGTATTCTTAGTTGGTTCACAACCGGGATTCGAAGTCCCTTTTTAATCACATCGGTAATTGATGGAGTACGCAGCGTATTTTCTACGAGGAGAGCTTATATCTCATATAAATCGTTTCGATCTCCGCGCTACATCGTACATGTTTACCTCACGCGGTAAAGCATCACTTGTTCTGTCATATCGCGCGAGAGAGTCGCGTTTCGCCTATGTTATTACAACCTTATCACAATATTATTTCTGCGTTTCAATCCTGTATCATATTTTTTTAAGTTCATCTCGGAGTGTTCTCGTGTATTATAATCCCGATCTAACGTCTCTATGATACGTTTCATAGAACGTGATTCCTGACGAAACTCCAGGCCGCCGACGTGTATTATTTTTCTCGCGGGCACACGAGGTGCGCTACGACGACGGTGCGCGCCTTTCGAAACCGCGCTCGCTCGCTCCGCACACTTTACGGGGCGACATTCTTTTCCATCGCTTCTGGAGTAAAGGCCGCTTCTCTAGCTCGAAAACCGCCTCGTTTCCCCCTGCCCTGGAATTTGCATTTAAACGTCCATCTTACGTAAGAGCGCGGGGCGAACGCGTTCAGGAACCGGTGCTCGCGCGCTGCTCTCAGAAGTCGCTCTAAAAGACGCGCGCAATTCGCCCGATATACCTATCCGCACCGTCTTAAATTATATCGTCGCAACGAAAATTGGCGGATTGCACGGCGAGAACCAGGAAATATCGGGATATCGTGGAAACAAGAAGTAATCCACAGCCACGTGAAAGCGGAGTCGTAAGAATTTCGATTGTTTCCGCGAAAATTGGATATTTCGTCGATCGTCGTTCGGGGATTCGCGGTAAAAGAAAAAGTCAGGTGTTAACTGCCTGCCAATTGACGCGATAATGCTACATTTTAATGCCCGCTAAGTGATCTCGCGCGCCAATTTAAAAGAATTTTATATAATTAGATAAACATGATTTTTTTTCAGAGCGCGGTCGTAATGTTTCGTTTATTGCGCGTCAATGGCGGTAAATAAAAACGAAAAGCAAAAGAAAATGGAAGTGCGAGTGACTTTCTCACGCAAGTTCCGACGCGCAAAACTCGACGAAGCGTCACGCAAGACGATCATCGTTCGTAACGGAGCGCGGTAATATCCGCAACGGAATAAAATGTATGCAGCATCCGCGGAGGATTCAGATACAATCTAATCCGTCACGACGCGCGATGCACAACGTGCTGACGCTCGATATGAATTACAGACGATCTCGAGACTTTCTCGCGCGCGCACACATACACACCCCGGAGCAGAATCGAGCGGAGAAGAGCCGGCTTTAAAACAAAGTTGAACTTTCGGTAAAACGTGATTTCCCATCCCGATGGTATACGCGCGCGCGCGCGGAGAGATGCGGATTAGCATACAGACGGACCACCCATGATACGACCCTGCCCGCTCTTCGGGCGCATATAATAAGCGGCCGCTCATGTCGGATCCACCGGCGGTACAAGCATCGCCCGTGTAAGCCCATCCGTATATCTCGATTTATGTCCTTATCGATCGTTTATTGGCGTCGATATATTTTACTCGCTTCTCAATGCTCGCGCGTACACACACACACACATATTCAAATGCCTTCCTGTTTCCCCTCTTCCTGTTCTCACCGTACCGCACGAAATGATCTCGCTCGATCTCCTCTTTTCCGTTTCTGAACGGGACGATCTCTGTAATCGGTGACGCAACACAACATTCTCGCAACAATGTTATCCGCGACGCGTTATGCTCGAATTCGCGAAAGCTTTCTTTTCTTTTGTCCCGCGACAACAGGTTGCGGAACGTGTTGTCGATCCGGTTTTCGCGTATCGAATCGACGTAACGGTTTGTGATGAACAACCGTGTTTTCGAGCGGCACGTTTCGCATATTGAGACATGATGTGTCGTCTTTATATTCGTCAGATGTTTTAAATTTTATGAAACTTTAATTAATTCACAAAACTCTTCTTTTTTTTTAGAAGTACAAAAGACGCATTCGCGCGTTTTGACACACGAAAAGACCGATGTAAGAAAAAAAAAGATATCCTTCGCGCTTCCTAGAGTCGCGGCCGCCATTGTCGTTTCTACGTGACTGCATTTTTATGTACCGGACACTCATGATTCGCTCCTCTCGATATTTAAGCACGGTTTATTCAGCCAAGTAAAACGGGGTCGTGTTTAACTCCGAGACGACGTGATCGACGCACTCTCGAGAAGGAAAAAAATACATCCGTCACACGCGAGGGGAATGTACTTTGTTACATAAGGTGATCATCCGTAACGATTTTATCGGGACAGTTTTGACGTTCCGTCGCGATTATTTTTCCCAACGAAGAGTGAAACTGACAAGAGTATTACGAGATTCATTTTCAGAAGACAACTTTATGTAACTTTTAATAATTGCATGCGTCAGTCCTAGCGAGTAAATCAGGATCTACAATAATTTTTCGGATCTGAGATTTTGGACTTCGAGCCATCGGCAAGATTCGAACGCGATACGCGGCACTGACGTGGTTTAGCAACGCCGGCATCGGTCCGGCCGAGAGCTATCTCTGTCACAAGCACGTAGATTTCGCTATTTCTGTCGTGTCGCAATATCGCGATAAATCACATAGTCCGCGCGAGGCGAAGCTCGCGGTGCGCGCAAACTTCCTTCTTCGCGAAATATTTTGTCCCGACCGTAAAGCCACTTCGAATTCTCTTCAAGCTCTCCCGCGATTTATCGCCGCCGTTTACCGGGGGCCATTCGCCCGTTACATTGTATTACGTATCTCTCGCGTCCGATCAGCGGAGACGGACACATTGAGACATTGGCATTTTGAAGTTCCGACGTGTCATGTTTCGAATACACGCGAGTGTCACATCGCCGCAATCTTTTTCCAGCGATCGCCGATTGTCATTTCGAATACACGCGAGTCACTTCGCCGCGATTTTTTTCCGGCGATCGCCGATTGTCACAATTTGTCTCGATGAAATGAAATTCAATCTTCCATAAATTTTTGTCTCTTAATCCCCATCGCTTAATTACGGAATTGGTATAACGTGAATTCGAAAAAAAAAAACTATTATTGCGTACAAAACTACTATTTTCCTCAATATTGGCACTGTCGAGACGGTGATTTATTTCTTCGATTTTATATTCCGCGGCGCTATTTTATCAACATTTTGCGTTGCCGCGCGCTGTCTTCAGCGCAAAAATGCGCGCGGTGCATAAATAGTTTCCATTCTCGATCTCTCGCGAGTGTCCTTAAGCTAGATTTCTAAAATCGCAAAAAGAGCCAGAGTGTCATTGTTCAAGATGGTGCAACTGGTCGCGCGCGGAGGAAGAAAACCGTTTCGATTTGTAATCGTTACAACAAACAACAATCCGTTGTCTATGTTGTTACTCAACAATTTGATTCGATCGTCAAATCGCTCGAATATCGACTCGATTATCAGCTCCAATTGTGTATCGAATTGTGTTGTCATCATCTCCGAGACACGTCGCCGCGTCGCCGATGCAGAACGAAAACGATTATGTTAATGATCGTCTTTACCGATATCGTTTCATTTATAGCGCGGCGATAAAACCGCGAAGAAAGTTGTGGAAATAACTCGCGTCTGTAAACGTCTTCCGGCATTGCGCTTCCAACAACTTAATGGCGCGCGAGTTTATTTTTATCGTCGCGTTTCGAAAAAAAAAATATATATATATGTATATCCATCGTTTAAATGACCCAACTAAAAATAAAACTCATTGTCGGCGATTCGGTTACACGTGAATCCAATTAACGCGCTTGACGACAGCGGCGATAATCGCGGGCCTGTGCTCGTAATTTTATTGTTCGCGTCGTAATGTCGAACGTTAAATAATGTTAAACATATATATCGCCGCGAAACATTAAGAAACTCAAGTTACGCAGAATTACATATCATCGAGAAGGAGTGATATACTCGACGCACAGCTCATTGCAAAGCGACATTGCGCAACGCGCGTTGTACACGCGCGCGTCGGGAGATACTTTACGCAACCTAAAATATCTCTATTATAGCATCGCGCCGCGGAAAAATAACGCAACGTATCATAAGCGCTCTCCATAAATCAGCCGTAAATGCATAATATCGTGTTATTTGCGGACAACGAGTCGCCGCGCGAATTGCGAGCGAGTTAAAGAGACGAAAACGAGGAAGTTGAGCCGCTCTTTTTCAGGTCAGGAACGGTTACACGTTTATAACCGCGTCCTTCACCGTCCTTTCCCCCCGTCCCTAGAGATATCCCTTCGCGCGGGGTCATCCCGACCATCCCCTTCGCGCCGTTTTCGATTCCGCAGCAACTGGTTTTTGCTCGACCGACGGGTCGCGAACGGAGCTCAGATGCACACGCGTGTGTCCTCGCGAATATGTCGGTTAGCAGTTTCCTGGGAGAGTCGCATATACGCGCGCTTCGTCCTTGAAGCCGTTATACTCCTTTGCGTCGCCGATTCTTATAAATCGGGACCTCGATAGTTCACCTCACCCGACACGCCTCCGCGCACGGCAACGTTTGTCAGTCGAGAGATCGACGCGAGAATATATCTGCGCGTCGATCCGCGACTTCAGGGTGAACTCGCGCGTTAGACGAAAAACGAAAACGCCACGCTTCGCGGAAATATTCCGAGAAATCGGAGAATATTTTTGGAGAGAAATGTCATGTTTTTGTTTTTTTTTTTTTAAGAACGACCGCCCAATCGCGCGATTTCTTGCAGTGAAAGCAATAGAAAGCGGAAGAACGAAGTTGCACGGGATGGGTAAAATGGAGAAGGAATGGAGAATGCCGTCCCGAGATTTTTTAATTGACCAGACCGCGCGCTCGACACAATGCTCGAAAGAAGAACGCGCGGCTCCGCGCAGAAATGATTAGTATCGGATCATTAGACTCCGGCCAGATAAACGGGATAATTGGGCAATAACCCAGAAACGGCGATCACGAGTCCGGCACCACATATGGGTGGATCACGATCGTAACGAAGATCGGCTTTCCGAGATAACTATGAACCGGTAAAAACAAAAAAGAAACAAAACAAAAAAAAAACGCAGAAAAATGCGACGGGACCGCCCATTACGTCGCGCACGACCTCACGTGTGTGCACGTCATAAATAGATTAATGATGAATCAAATCGGTGTGTCGTACGGAAATTCAATTACGGTCGATCGATGTGTAATATACCAACGAAGCAAAAGAGAGAGAGAGAGAGAGAGAGAGACGCGTCGTGAAATATTACCGCACGCAGTGTCGCCGTCACTTGGCACATTCATGCCATTCGAAACTTTCATTAATGAGCGACACACAAATCACTAACAAGCGTGCGCGCGATCAAAAGAGAGCGAAACTAAATTAACTAAATTTAATTAACGCTGCTACTGATTGAGCGTCACGCTCTTCCAAAATAAATTAACTTTTTATATTTATATTTTTCTTGTATTTAAAATTAATTAATCAGTTTTTGGTTTAATAAAAAATTATTTTTTTGCTTCACTTTTGCGTATTTAATTTTCTCTTTCACTGTTCTTATTTTTCTTTTATCACTAGAAAATCGGTTCTATTCCGCATAGAAGGATTGCGTTACGATTTCTATCCTTTGTACACATTTCCCGCAATAAATTCTCGAGCCAGTGTCCGATCGATGTGTGACACACGACGCTGCATGTACGTGCATCAAAACCTGTTATTCTTTTCCTTCCTCATGTCTGAGATCTGATTTCCTCGCGATGTATGACGGATATCGCGTTACACAGTGCCGTATTCACATTCGCCACGGTTTATGTGCGTCTCGGCCGCGCGCGCCGAATGACTTCTTCTTCGTGCAATATTGTACATCTCGCCGGCATTAGAAATTACACGGCACCCCTTAATGACTCCGCTCGGCCACAAACTCTACCAACGACATAATCTCACGTATCTCAGAAGACACACTGTACAGCCGCTAACAAATAACGCGCGAGATAAGTAACGCGCAACGATTGGAGTCCCAGAGCGAGCGTTTCAAACGCTTTCAAGCAGTCGTTTAGGTAATGTATTTTTTAACTTAAAAACTCGTGAGAGAAAAGAATCAATGATTCAGATGTAAAATTTGAATTTTTCTCGTAAAAATAAGTTTTTTTTTTTTTAAGTGCAACATCTGACGTATTTTTGAGAAACTAGTGACTTGAACGGCTATCGGAAAGTCCCGGAAAGAAGAAAATGTGCCGAGTTTATCGCGAGCGGGTCCATGAAATTCCCGTGCAGGAAAAGAAAGTGCGCCGTAAAATGGCGCGGCGCAGAAGAGATCCTGGGGCTCTGAGAGCGCGCGGAAAATGATCGCTGTTCTCGCATGCAATTAAGTCGCCGACACGACGAAGTGCAAGAAAATAAAATCTCGATTCTCGTTCCGCGTAATTGCGACGTCGTATCAAAGTAAAACTTTGCGTCGCAAAGAAAGAAAAACAGCAAAATGTGCCCGGCGAGATGTGGTTTACGAGCGGGAGGATCGCGCTCTCGTTTCGTCGCAGAAGAGATTTTCACTTCTGACGAGCGCCGATAATAATCTCAAGTTGGTTTTGCAATTTCCACTTCTCAAAACACGCAATTACTTGTTTGCTTTAGTTTTGCATGTGTCCTCAAAAATTAGAGAACTATATACTTATAGACATTATAATTAAATGCAATTTCAATCTCAAGATTTTAAGGACATAATCTTGAAAAAGACGAATTCTTTCTTCACGTTATTACTCCAAGTTATTGTAAATTATTTCAAAACGCGAAGATTTTTATTTCATTCCATTTATGTAATTATCTTAATATGTACGTCCTGGTTTTGCACGAAGAGAAAACTTCTGTTTTGATGCGTTTGAAGAACGCAAAAAATAAAAAGCAGATAATCGTAAATTCATTCCGCGAAATCTTAATTAGGAGAGACTTCTCATCGTGTCACGATCGCGTTCCCTAATTACAAATTACGCTGGTCGATCTCATCGGCGTACGACGCGTGCTAACTTCGACATGTTGATTTCATACAATGACCAAGAAGAAAAATACCGATACCACAAAAGAGCTTGTTTTTACAGATCGTTTGTATTATGTTTTTGTATACGAGAAAGTATTTCATATCCGACTTTAACTACTGGTGAAATATATCTTCGATATATACGCGCACGCGTACACGCACACACACATACATGTACATACGTAGATACACAGAAAATATACTAATATACGTGTCTTTTCTAAAAGTGAAAACTTTTCATAAACACAAGGCATACATATAATATATGTACATGTGCAAACACACGCACACACGCACAAGCGCGCATTTCATACACTTTATCACCACTAGATGGATTCAGACATAACCCGCTGTTTCTCGTGTATGAGATTGTACATACTCGTTTATAAATATACCTAGATTAAGCTATATTCCACAACTCAAAAAAAATTAAAAATGC
>QVOA01002424.1:0-15856 GCA_014825685.1 Pseudomyrmex cubaensis
TATATATATATATATATATATATATATATATATATATATATATATAATAACAATATATTTAGCATGTTGCAAAAAAAAATTACAAAATCAGATTCTAGTCGCACTTTTTCCTACTTGTCATTTTTTCAACTTGCAATTCAAGATATATTTAAAACTCGAATTAATAACTCTTTGTTAATGTACGCTCTGATGAAGCGTACGAACAATCAATCAATCACAAATCGAACAACAAATTTGATTCTTATCCCTCAGCTTTTTTTCGCGAAGCGAATCTTCTTCAATTTCGTAGACATATTTCCCTCCGCTTTGACATTTTTCAGCTCAGTGAACACAAATTTTCAGCACAAAAAATTCCATCAAATTAAAAAAACAAATTTGAGTTGTGACAGAATATTGCTTGACAAAAATGACTATCTTTTATTTAAAAATTGATTTTATAAATTATATCATTATCTGTGCATATATAATATATAAATTTATTATTCATCTAAAATTAATGTTATTATTTAGATATGTATATGTATATATTAATAATCAATAACATTATATCATTTTGACAATTTTATGCTGATGACTGAATGACAAACATTCTTTTTTCTCACCCGTATCAAATCAGTCGAACGTAATTTGGGGAACAATCACATTTTCATTTCCGGTCGAGCACCTCCTCCATGGGAATCGACGGCGCCGAAATAACGCGTGGTGATATTTTTTTTCAGCTCGCTCCGGCGGAGCACAAAATTACCGAATACCGTAATCGATGCGCCGCGAAAACGCGTCCGACCTTTTCCTCTGTCTTCCACTGAGAGAAAGATCTGGAAAGTAACGATCTTGAGGCGCCGCGAGGAACATCGTCTATTTTTCTTCCTTCCGCGGAGTCGGAAAATAAAGGGCCAAATGCTTGGCCGACGACAAGACCCGCCGATAATGTCCGTAAAACGTGAACCCGAGCGACGAATCCCCTTGTAATAAATCACAAATATACAGGCTTATTCAAAAGTGATAAAAAGTATACGTATTTTTTCTCGAATTTCACACAGAATAGTTAAAAAGAAAATTGACCGTTAAAACAACGAGATAGCATTTGCTAACGAACCATCGACAGAGTTTACAATCTATAATAAAAGACATGTCGTCATCGATATTGGGCTATTATTCGTGAGAATAAAGTCTCGATATATTTGCTTCAAAGTTGATCTCGAACCATTGATGTCAAATTATCAGTTAATTGTACCGAAAATACTCGTTCGTTAGCAAAACCACATCAACAACGATTTGTGTTAGATGCGCGCACACTGAAAATAGACATTATGTTACCCGTGTAATTGCGTTAATAACTACAGTTAATAGTGATAATAGTGCGTCACTATATAATTTTGTCGTTATTTACCCCGAAGAAGAGACTAACGAAATAACACGACGTCGGACAATAAACGATATTTCCTTTAAATATCATCGAGAGACGCGATATCTCTTTTAAATGAAAATGAAACCGTTAATTAAAACTTGTGATTGTATTGCAAGTAAATATTCCCTCCTTTCGACTCGAAATACATCGATAAACGTGCCTCGCGGAATGTTCGTATATCTGGTAATTATGAAATTTTCGCGTTTCGAAACAAAAATGAAATAGTTGCGCTGATATATTTTGCGATGAGATTTAATATCATGTCAACTCTAGATTTCGATCTTATCTCTTTAATCTAAAACGTTGTTTTTTTTTTTAACAAGCTTTTTACATCTGCAAACAAGATTAGTTGCATTTTAATACGAACTTCTATTTGATTTATACACGCACTTTTTTACAAATACAAAAAAATTGATTTTATCTCAAAAGCTCTTTATACATTAATCTTTTTCGTTGGAATTCATATCCTGTCTTTTCGCAATCTTATTGGACGATCACAGCGGACGCGTGACATCCGGGTCAGCAATCACTTTTAACGCGCGACTCTCGCTTCGCCGAGCCATGAAATTACCAAATCATCATCGAATCGCCGTTCGCCCTTGCGGCCGTCGGAAAAGGGTCCGAGATGGTTCCGCGGAGTCGACGCATTTCCCTATTACGTGCGTCGTTGATCCCATCCGCGAGCTGAATCGCCAAGCAGCAGCGGCGGCATCGACGACGACGTCACCGCCCGACATCGCCTCGACGTTAAGCCGACGGAGAATATCCCTCCAACGCCGGGAAATTCGCGCGGACGTAACTTGCTGCGGAATCCGCCATCAGGCGAAGCTTACAAGATTTAATGCGCCCGTTAGTCGACGAAGATACAATTTAATCTGACCTGCGAGCGGTCTCGTTCCGAGCGCTGAGCATGGATCATGAAATTGATGAAATATATTCCTCTCCCACATGCGAGATATCGATTTCTCTTTCTCCTTCTCTCTCTCTCTCTCTCTCTCTCTCAATTCGATAACTAAATTTATGTTCTATATTCGAGAATATATACCTAACGAAAGAAAACACTGAGAATATATCATTCTTTATAACTCGGGTATCTTTATATACGTTACGGTTTGCAAGAAGATTTATGAGATTCAAAAAAGCAACGTCACAAACTATGAAATTAATCCGGTGTCGTTATCTTATTTCTTGCCGTAGTCTGTTTACTGCCCTCGAATCGAATATCTTGCACGCATTGTCGCACGACGGAGTTTTCTGGGTCATCTTTTTTGCGTAGCTCTTTTGTTCGTAAACCCCAGCGTCATAATTATCGCTCACGCGTTATAACGTTGGGAACCGGCTCCCAGTGCCGACGGAAATTTTTTTTTTTTGGCCACGGCGAGTTCGTTATTTTCGGACCCGCGACTTCGTTATTTTCGACCGTAGGACTGCTTGTTATCCCTCTTAATGAGAAATGTTAACGTCGCCAAGACTTTTTAAATTAGCGTCGTAATTAGCCGACGTGCGCGCGTTTTTGTCCCGCATATATGACTTCCCGTCGAGTGCTGTACCGCAAAATTCGTGAAGCAGTACGTCGACCCGTTTTGCACCCATCGCAGTCAGTAGAAATGACATTCTCTCGCATTTCGGGTTTTATTTTTCGGGTTTTACGCCGGTCGTGTAACGTGGCTTGTGTTTTTTATCATTCCTCAACTTTTTCGTCGATACAGTTAATTTCGTAACTCTGTATCGCTGAACGTTTTTGTACCGTCGATATTTCCACGCGTACACACGTGCCCCGTTTTATAGTGGACTATACAAACTCAATTTGAAGAGGCAAAAAAAACATTTTAATTTAATCAATTTGACTGCAAATAAGTTGAAAGGACGCGCGTGGCCGTTAAACTTCCGAGCGGCTTTTGAATGCGAATGTGTTCGTCGCACATGCTGTCGATGCTTTTTCCGCCGTGCGTGTTGCCATTCTACGAGATCGCGCGAGCATACCTCATCCCCCGTTCGCGGATTCGACGTCTCCCGCGGGAACGGCGTGGGACAATAAGCGACTCGGGACGGTAAACTGGCGAGCAACACGAGAGAGCGAGTGTCTGTCTCGCGGCCGGTTGTATTCCAACGAGATTACGAGGCCGCGATGCAAATATGGCGAGGCATGCGACGTGTGAAATATGCAGCCGGATGCAAACGGCTCCACCGCGAAGTCCGACGGAATCGCCTCTCCGAGTATTCGGGGTAGCATAATTCCGCGCGCAGGCGAAATTTCGCCCCGCGGCGTCATCATCCCGTAATTTATTCACGGCAATCGTCCGGCTTACCTTAACTTTCGAAAATGGTTTCGCGCGATAACTTGACTCAAGTTATATCAAAATATGTGATAACGAATGAAATTGATCTCGCATCTCTCTTTACACACAGTCGCCATTTTCGATTTAAAACTTTTATGATAAAAAATGAAAATCGAGTTACCGCGCCAGAACAAATTGCCGTATATGAATGTCAAACGACAAATCGACGTAACGGAATATTGCGTGTTGTTCGCGGTGCTGTGTGTAACCGATACTCTATTTATGACTAAAATATTTCACCAAAAGTCGAAACAGCTACGATGGAAGGAAGGTGAATGTTTAGAAGGGCCAATACGTTTGCCACGTGTAGGGTTGGGCGATACGTCTCGTCGAAAGGACGGCGGATGGAAAAGGAGTGGGTGAAGGGGAAATACGAGAACATATCGCACGCCGTTTGTTGTGCGCCACGTCGCGTCGTGCTGGTGGTGTAAACGGGAACGAAAGGGGTGTACGGGGAATTGTAGGGGTTGGAAAACTCAAAGCGGAGGCGCCGCGATGCCGTTCCGGCCAGCCGACGCCCCGTTGCTTGCAGCGTGCACCAAAAAAAAGGAAAAAAAGAAGTAGAGAATCGCAGAGCGTACGACGAACTGTAGTACGCGTTCACGAGAATCTACGAACGTTCGATGTTCAAGGGAGAGCAAAACTGCACGCTTCTCGAGGGAATTAAACCTTACGACAGAGATTAGTTACGAAACGTGAATTATAACTCGGGCGCGCGACGCAATACACGTCCATATAGTGTCAGTTTAGGCGGTTGAGAGTTTCCGGAATGTGTAATTAGTCGTCTTTGATCGCTTCGCGAACTCGTCTACCACGCCACTCCGTTGTACCGAGCGCTGGCAATTAATAATGTAATTTTAATAAATTAATTTCCCGGCCTTACACGGGGACTAAGTACTCCGTCAGCGGGAACTACCGCGAACGTTGTCGCGGACTTTGTCAATTTTCATATTGATTTAAATGAGGAAGTACAGAGAGCACGAGCCAAACTTCTCCCGAGCTCCTCTCCCGCGAACTTAACGGCTGGAAGTCTCTAAGCTCCTCACGGAACGTTATATCAGGTGAACAGCTACATCGTTCTTGCCACGAGTAATTTCCTGCATGGTATATTTTACGTACACATTTGAATTTTACACGAGTAGGGTTAATCGTAGACAAGAAAGGAACACACGTGAGGAGAAATCGGTGAAAAAAAAAAAATATACATATATATATATATGTACAAAAGCAAATTGCCGTTTTCACGATTTTGTCCGGGCGGACGGGAACACCTTAGGCTGCTTGCATAAAGCTCATTCAACCTGCGAGAGCAACCTCTATTCTCGGAAGCTTCTCGGGTGCGAGCTATTGATTTCTTGGCAAACAACACGAAGAAAAGCTGTGCGGTGCGGCTAGCCCGAGAACGTAACACACATCTCGCCTGCGTTAATGGCAGCTTCGAGCGCTACTTTCGACTAATCGATTCCGTGGGAGAATAGAGCGAGCGCGTATGTGAATAAAGGGCTGAACGGTCCGCCAACTTCGACTGATTACTCGGTTTCTAATTCGGCTGAGTGGAGCGGAAGCGTGTATAAAGCTCTGAAGGAGTTTCTCTTCGTCCAGAAAATCTTGCCTTTTCCTCGCGCCTGCAATTCGTCGTGCTTCTCGCAAAAAAAGATCAACGCGTGTGTGTTTTCCGAACTTCGGAACTTTTGGCGGTGTACTCTTCAAAGTATCCGAGAGAGTTCGCCCGAGAGTGTTCGTTCGGCGCGAATCTAGTTGTCGCGTATTGTTCAGCTGTGACGACATTGAAAAATGAGGTCGAACGAAAAGATGAGAGAGACGCGCGCACACACCAGAAAGAATATACATGTGTATTATATACATTTACAAATCTACAAAACGTATATGAAATATGCAGCAATATTTGTCATTTCTTTTGCGCAAACGCTTATACAAAATTCGGATGTTCAGCAAGAGGAAAATCACGTGAAATGATCACGTTTCATTTGTCACGGCAAAATTCGCGGCTCGATGTAGGTATTGTGTGCTCGCGGAAATTCTTTCTATATGCTATATAACTTTCTATGTACTTTCTATATATACTATATAATACACACTTTAGCTAATATACACTTTAATGCTATTCGACACATATTGCTCAACTTTACTAACATGATCGTAACTTGACGCACTGCGCAACGGCTGAAAACTCAATAAAGAACAAACGCTTCAATAAAAAAACGAAGAGTGAAACGACTTCAGCGCTGACGAAGTCCAGGGTGATTTGTCGTTCCGTTCATTGTGGCCGAACCATGCGGTATTGTTTTTTTTTCTTCGTCGCAACGTGTCCTGTTTACGGCGCAGTAAAGCAAATTGCCATTCCCCTTCGACTCACTCCCTACAAGCACAGGAGAGAAAGCAAGTATCTTCAACGGCCACCATTACTAGGTGCAAATAGACGATATCATCGTCGAGGTTTTACGGCGAAGATGTTATTTTGCGCGCGATCCCATCTTCCGTCCTGTTTTGCTGCAAGAAGTCGCGCGCGATACGCGCGACGATCGCGCCCTCCGATATGGAGTAAGTGTGTCGATCGATATTCCACTACTTGCTCGATGATACGCGAGACGAGTTTGCGATGTTTTTATGCGACTGAAATGGGGAGATTCTCGTTTCCATTCGGGTTTACGAGTTCGCTATCAATGCAACGACGTTGAGACGAGCGCGAAAAGAAATTTCTGCCGTGGATTTTTCGAAGTTTACTGAATCTACGCGCGCGCGCGCACGGAACTTTCGGACGTAAAACTAAACTTTTATCTGTACGCAAATCTGTATATTATTAGCGCGGATAGATAATAATATAATATCGGCAGAATCAACAAATGTTTGTTCAAAGATAACCGACGACGGTCACATCGAAAGAACTTACGGGCTTTTCTGCGTATATCTAGGACTCGAGACGGTAAGCAGAGAGGAAGAAAGAAATTCGAGAAATGAATTATGTATCTTTCGCGTATTCTACAAACAGATTGAAGACTCACGTAAATCTATGAATGCGGGGATCTAATAGTATCTGATGTCTGAGAAGCCGCGTATAGACCCTCTTCCTCTACAGTGTTCTCGTCTTCAAATAATAAGCTCCACCCGAGCGCAGTCTGCGCGACTGTTTCGCCTAACAATGGCAGTGTAAATAAGTTACGCGTCGAGATGGCACAACGCTCCTTTTGAATGACGAGAATACACTTACGGTGGTGAATTTGTAATTTTGCGCGTCGTGTGATCTACACTTGCGCTATCCCGAGATTCACGGAAAACCCGGTAGCATATCGCGCGGCGGCAGCAATGGCAAAGTGCAGTCGTAGATCTCCCGTACGATGTGAGAGAATTCTCGGTGTATATAGTACGTACATTCGGTCGTGTTAACCCCAAAGTCCTTCACGAAACTTTCATTACCACGTTCCTACGGAATTATATACGTCTACGTGCGTGCGTGCGTGCGCGCGTGCGCGCATTCGTGAGATTTCTCTTCTCGTGTCGCATTCGCATTTATATTCCAATCAAGTATACCGGACCGAAATTTCACCGAAGAGAAAATTATCAATATATATAGAATATTGAATATCGAGGTAAAGTTAATATAAAGTTACAGCTCGAGAGCTAAGCTGCGATATCCATGGGAGCCACGTATCGGAGCAAGTTTCGCTGTTTATCGCCCGAGACGTCTCGCTGATCACGTGTCAAACGCAGCAGATGTAAACAAACCAAGTTTGATATCCGGGCAGCCGCCCATTTGGCGCTGAATGCGGTTCTACATGTTAGTCGCGCGCGCGCGCGCGGGCGTAAACACAGGAAGGATCTCGTGTTCCGACGACCCGACTTAACGTTAAGTGTCAGGTGCGAATACAGGGCGAAGTGTCAAACTTGGCGACACCCACGCTAACTCGCTCGAATAACGTTATAACGAAATTTCCGAAGTTTACCGCGACAGGGGGAGGCCTAACATCGTAGCTCGCTATAGTTCTCAGTCTGTTTCAAGAGACGATTAAGTTGTGTATTTGCTCTTTGCGTCGAAAGAGCACAGAAAAATATTTACTATAATAGAGCAGGAAATTAGTTATTATATGGCTAGAAAAAAAAACAAAATTTGCTCAGTCCACTGAGATTTTTGTTTTGTCAACAGAACGTTTGCTGTGCCAACAAATAGACTCAACAAATTTTTCTTGCTAAAATAGCAAAACTTTTTTTTCCACGAGCAAATTCGAACTAATGAGAAAGTTTTTTTTTACAAAATCTGTAAAGTCGAGCGCGCGAAGTCGCGAATCATAGATTCCACAATTCTTAGCAACGTGTAACTATTCCGGAAGATCCCATTTCCCAATCTTAACTCCCGTAAATCCCAACTTCCATAGATCTTAGATTCTACAGATCTCGAAACTTCATGAAAGTTTGATTCCGCAGATCTTGGTTTCTCCCGAATCCCAGTTTCTCCATTCTATACGCGCGCTATATTTAAGTCTAATACCACCATAGACAGATATCATAGAAGAGAATCCATGAGATCTTAAATACCATGGATGCAGATTTTCTCTTTTCAACAAATTTTGAGCAAGACACGATTCATAGATACCCGCACTTTCGACAGTTCTTTCTTTCTATTTATCTCTCTACTATTTTTTTCTATTCCCGCCGATCCCACAGTCGTTACACAGAAACTCCCGCAATTTTTCCAACGTTGCTGGCTCGGCAAGATTTCCCGACGCAAAGTACTCTTCCTCGCGTAATAGCTGCAACGCTGCCGTTATTTGGTCAAAGCGCGTTTACACGGTTACAAAACTATGATAATTTCACCTCGCGTGGTTGTGACGCGCTCGCTCAAAGCGGCCACACGCTCGCAAAGTTCACCGGATGCAGCCAGCCGTTTAATACGCGGGCGAACTTAAAGAAATAAATAGCCTTGTCGAGAGTCTAAACGTTTTCTTGTAAACGGTGGGATAAGACTTGTTGTAGATTTGTCGCTTTTAACACAACGGAAGCGCAACAGAAGCGAGAAACAGAAGCGGGAGAAGCACAAAGGAAACCGCGCAATTAATTAATGCGAAAATTTCAATCTCTTAATATGAGATTCGTTGTTTGGACGGAGATGTGTCCTTCTTCCCCAATAACAAAGCGATATTTTCCAGCGTGCGTGCGCGGCGGTGTCTCATACGAGACAGTAGCCCTTTATTGTCGCAAATCAAATCCGCGTTCCCGGTTTTCGCTTTTGGTTCTGTTTGCCAGGTCGAGAAATTGCTGGGATTTTCAAAGAAGCTTGTTTGACCTATTCACAGAGACCGTAGTAATTCGCAGTTTGTATGCGGTTGCTTCTTATGAAAAGACCGCTGATACCGCGCGTCGCTGAGCGCGCGCAGAATTATTTATGAAGCCACGTATCTTCATCACAGTCGCGATACCAATAAATACCAATAAATACTTTATCGCGCAAAAGAGAGAGCGAGAGAGAGAGAGAAAGAGAGTAGAAAGAGCTCTTAAAAAGTTCAGGATTGTGTAATATTTCATTTTATGTAATATTTCACTTTACGAAATAAAAAACTCTTACATAAAAACCCTATATCCTCGACTTATCTTTGTACTTGTTATGTAATTATGACAAACAATTTGTCATAATATTGTTATTAATATAACGCGAAGAATTTGACTAAACAACATTGCCGTTGCACACTGGTGCGACACGTCACGTGCAACTTGTTTCTCGCGTGTGCGCAACGTGCCGCATCACATGGTACACTTGACACATACAAATCTATTTAACCTCTTTGTTAATTAGATTGTGTAAGAACACGTCTGTATGCGCCAATTACACATTCTCAGCTAAAGTAAAAACAAAAACCTATGCGTGATTTTCAATTAAATCACCGCGCGCGCGTCTGCGAGAGAAGTCTGAAAGCTTCTCTTGATGCTTTCGCGATGACTAATTAAAAGGGAGATTCACAGAGCAAAATTAATTCTTCAAAAGACACGGCCGTGCACACGCGCGACGGTAAACATATATTTCATAAAAATTCTCATGTCCTACTTGACGAATAAACCGACTATTCTAACGAATCCTTTGATCCGCGTCGGTCTGACCTGAAAAGAAAGATCCAATTTTTTTTTTTTTTTTTTTTTTTTAATGTAACTGCTGGAAAATTCATTGCGCGCAATCCCTGGACTTTCTGAAGTTTATCGCTGTCAAAATTACGGCTACTTGGTATCTACGGAGAATGTTTTAAGTAATTTACAACTTCATTGACAGAGATGCGTATATGTCATGAAGAGTTAATCTGTTTTCAGACTATCATCAAAATGAGTATGCACTGAAAGTCCGTTGGTTCATTCTGTCCGCAGGATACACAACTGCGGCAAGTTTCCCTAACACGCGCTTTCCTCTCGCATTTATGGCGGCGTAAAATAGCGAAGTTTCTCACCTGTGTAGGTAGACACGCGGGCAAACGCCGCTTTAATATCTTAATGGAGCGAGCGACTGGCGCGAAGCGAATGAATAAATTTAAGTATATTTTCAAGAGAGGAGATCGACGAAACGCGCTCGTCGTGCGCCGGAAGTGGATGAAAAAGAAATAGAGTAAAGGCGTGCCGGAAAAGAAGAAGAAGAAGAAAAAGAAGAAAAAGAAGAAGAAAGGAGATGCTTCACGGTTGCACAGAACTCCCAATAGGAGTAGAAGTAACTCTAATGGAATTCGCAAAAAAATTCGTCAAAAATTTGCGATGATTGCTGAACGTGAGAGAAAAATTTTAGGTTAATTAATAAATGAAATTACTATAAATGTAAAAATTCGGATACACATGAGAGAGAGAGAAAAAAGAATATCAGCAAGTAATAAAAATTCCAACAGCTTGAATGGCAATTTGTCGCATTGTTTTTGAATATAACTATATAAACAAAAACAAAAATAACATCAGTTGCAGAGACTCGTCAGTCTTCACATATCGCAAGTTGTCGTGCGTGATATTGCAATATATCGCTGTTCTACAAACAGACAGAATGGACGCAATGGCAAAGACGACGCAGGATAATCCAGTCGACCCGGCGAACTTTGGTGTCGAATCGTTTTGCATATTAAACGAACGTAATCGGCGACCCTAAGGGGAACAGATGAGGCACGTTTCTCGCATTAACTAAACACAGTCACTAGCTGTCGACGATTAAAAGGGAGAGGGAGGGGGAGAGAACGAACTGAGACGAACAGAGGGAAGCTCTTGCTCTCTACCTACCTTCCCTACCCTTTTAATTCGATTCCTTCCCCTCTGACACTTTGGCTCGGCGGCGTCTCGTGAAGTTTCTCGTATTTGTTCCCGCGACGACATCGACAACCGATTCGAAGAGTTTCTCTACTACGTTCACCTAAACTTGGCCGCTCTCTCCGCTCGACTTCCGACAATTGCTAATGGCACGACTCGTCGTTCTCGGACGGTTATGTGTCGGACAATAGCGATCGCCGGATACGATCGTTGTCGGTTCACCGAGAGAGGACAGGAGGAAGATATCCAAACTAATAGCGTTATCGGGACACCGAATGTTTGACGTGCACGGAAATGACATTTTGCTATAGATACGTTGGTGTGCGATGAAATTGTCTAAGAAAAAAAACAGATTTAAAACTTTCCCAACGCTTACAAACATTTATCTGGTATAAAACTGTACGGAGATATAAAAAACGTTTCCAATGTTTTTATCGAACCGCGTCGTGTAACACACAATTTAGCGTATCGGTATATCGATACGAGTGTTCGCGGAAAATGCGGTATAATTTAAAAATTAGCAACTTAATTTGATTTTTCTCTCCCTTGTACGCAAACTTTCTGTCAGAGACCCCATCTACAATCTCCGCGTCGAAAACTTCTGGCAAACTCCGACGCCGGCGTATTTGTTCCGCTAACAAAACAAGGATCGAACGCGAGATCTCGCCGCAAGACGAAAACCGGAGAAGAGTGGACGATAAAGTTTGATAAGCGAGATCGCGTCTCGACTTTCGACGAGAGAGAAATCGACGTCACTGTAATTAAACGGAAATCGAATAGCGAGGATCGCGCGAGCCAAATGATCATTTTTATCCTCCGTTGTTATACGGTGCCATTTTACCGAAGCGAGTTTATCATCACCGCGATAAAAGCGCAGAATTGAATTTAATTAGCGTTTAATTGAATTTGTTTAGCTACGGCGTGTTCACGCATGACTAATAAATATTGATTTATTATCTTTCAACACAAAATAACAACAGAATGATGTACACAGAATTGTATGTAAAAAGCACTTTTAATTTGAGTTTTACAAGCAAGATTGCACGAGCGTGTTGTTAAATAACAAAACGGCAAAGAGAGAAAGAAGATTGAAACACACCATCGGGTGAGAAAAGCACAATCTCGAGTGCGGCGCGATGAATAGAAGCACAATCGAAACGGTAAACGTTGCAGACATTGCGAATTTCTCAAAGATGCAGTCCGCATCGTCAATTCCCCACAACTACAAACGTGAATTCGTTGTGCGAGAGGAAATCACGTCGTCGAATATTTACCGAAACGTCGTCGCGCACGGAAGCCGAAAGAAGACGAGGTGAGAAAACAGTAACGAGACGAATATAAATTGAACAGTGAATATAATAACAATAACAACGTGAAAATATTGTACAAGTACCCCTGTACAAGGAATTTTTTCCCTTTTTTTGCGATAAAAGTTTTAAAATACTTTTTTTTTTAAACTGTAATTCAAAGTAATCGACTTCCCTCCGCTTCTTCGCTCACTATATATTTTCTTCTCAAACTGGACGTTTTTTAACGTTAATCTCATTCGCCACTCTACAATCTTATATCCGCGGCCGTGCGCTGTAATAAGATAAAAAACAATAACGTTCTCCTGGAAACACGTCTGGCGTCGCGAAACATGAGAAGGCGCCGGGAAACGCGAAACCGCGTCGCCGTTGTCTACGTCTTCTTTGTCGTCAGCTTCGTCGCCGACTCGTTTGAGCAGAGACGAATCGCCTGCTCCCTCGCCGATAACCGCATTAACGGAGTTCCTCCTTGCTGTCGTCTTCATCTTTTGCCGTCGTCGTCATCGTCGCGGTTTCGTTTTCCGGCCCGCTTATTCTTGAAGAAAGTACCGCACAAGTATAGTAGAAGAAATAGAAGAACCGCCACTTCACCTTCAGGTACTTTTACGTCCCTTTTTCTACCCCTGCCTCTTAGTCGACGTCTCTACCTGCCTCTCTCTCTCTCTCTCTCTCCCTGTCTCCCTCTTCTTTTCATCGTCCCACCCTTTCAAGCGATAGGAGTAAGAAAAGGGTGGAACGCGCGGACAACTTCGTCCGTCGCGGTGGAAAAGGAGGCTTGCTTGCTTGCTGGGGGTGGAAGAAAGCCGTAAGATGAAAAGAGAAAAAACCGAGGCGGGAAGTGACAAAAAAAGGACGCGAGGGAAAATGCAACGAGGGAAGACCCCGAAGAAAGTGGAGGAACTTTCCCGCCGCTGCTGTCTGTTACTCATTTCTCCCTGCCCTCTCCCCTTTCCTCATCCTACTGCCAGACCCGCTGCATTATTCATGACTTTGTCAACGTCGCTTGCCGCTGTATTTTTACGGCATTATACTTGGAAAAATTCCGTGCCAAGAAACTCGATATAGAACCCGCGAGCGCACGCGGTGTCCTCGAAAGGTGCGCGTCCTCTGTGTGCAGTATCCCTCGGCACGGAGAGGACGCATCGCCGAATAAGATGACGTATCGGAGAAACGAATAAAACCGTACATATTTTTCGAGAATTTATGCGTGCACCGGTATAAAATATACTTGTGTAAAATTTGAAATATTTGTATAATACATTCAAGATTGTAATCGATCTTGTTAGAATAACGTGTCAAATTATACATGTTGATTTGTGAAAGAAGAATACTGCAAATATAACTCGCGCCGTGGAATAATGAATATATAAATGAATATAAAGGTGTATTTTAATATTCGAAAAAAAAAAAAAAAAAGAAAATTTGATATGCATGATGAATTATAGAACACATGACGATCAATATTTAAAAATGTGTGAAAAAGAACTCGCAATACACATATTCGTTCGATGTATTACATTACTACGTTGTAAACTGGAAAAAGCACTTTCGCGTAATAACTAATAAATTACTAGATTTTACGATATCTTTTCGATATGTAGAGAATTTTACGCTAATTAATATAGAGTGAGTAATATAACAGAAATTCTACACCAGATTAAATATCAAATATTATGCTATTATGCGATTTGGTGTAAATGGACATTAAATTCGAAAATATATGTATAATACGATGTTACTTAACAATAAATCGCTAAAATTTACCGCGCGCGAGAAATTTGCTGTACGAGAAATTTCACAGGTGATAATGTGATACAATGGCTGATCAAATTAGCGTAATAAAGTTACAAAATTCATTTAGGAAGTCAATTAAACGGCTGTTAAATATCGCGCGAGCGCGCGCGCGGTCAAAAGAACGCAACTTCTGTTTGATAATAAATAATGCAATAAAGAAAAGCGCTGTGTGTGGAAAAAAAACAATCGCGTGACGAGACAATCGCAGTCTTTTGTCCCGTCGAATTTTTGTCAACTCGAATCCTCGATGTTGCAAAAGAATCGACAGTTACAGCGCGCGCGTTGCGCGAAAAAGAAGGAACACGAGAAATCCGAAGAGTGCGCACGCGTGCAACTCACACGCGCCCTTCGTGTGTGATCGAAATAAATGGGAGTTCTCCTTCTATTCGGTTCTTTTTCCCTCCGTCCTTCTGTCGGTTTTCGTCCTTTTCTCTCGGGCGTTTCCGTTGGTTTTGCCGCCGTGAGTAACGACACCTGTCCGACTTTGTAATGCTCGTGCTGGATATATTTTGTGACAGATGTACAAGGATCTCTCACTCGCAATTAGTCCTGGCAAATCGCGGAAGCGACACGCGCCGAGTGTCGGCCACGTTCCCGACGTTTCGCGATTGCAGTCGAAGTCTATATATATATATATATTTCGTGTGTCAAAATGACCGAAAGAGATGAGATTTTGTGCATTTTCATTACTACACGCAAACTTCAACACATTTGTTCGGAATAACTTACCGCGCGAGAGAGTGTTACGCATAAGTTACTTCCTAATCGTTTTACCGGGAGCGTCGGACAATTAGAGCGGCGCGCGCAAGACTAATGGGATGACCATGTGACGCGCTAAAAAGCCCAGGCGCATACAACACATCAACACAACAAGAAGGATAAATCGCCACGGTCGAAGCGCGGAATTAATGAAACATTATGTAACCAATAGGGGATGGTAGAGGGAAATCCCTCTGTCAGAAATTCCTCCCGTCGTTGTCGATGATGCAACAAACAACGTGAGTCGGCCGTCCAGCAAAATAACGCTCGCGTCAGGCCTCTTCCGGACAGAGTGCCATAGTTAACAAGAGGTGTTCTAGTCGACTGGACGCCTATTGCCTATTGTTTGCATAAAGATAATAGACGCTCATCCACCGTTCTCTCTTCCCGCCTCCCCTCTCCCGCAGTCTCTCTTTCGCACGCCACTCAATGAAATTCCGTGTACTGCTATTATCTTCCCTTTCGGTCGGTGTCCGAGCTCGATTTCAAAAGCTAAATAGCCTGAGATATATTTAATTTCTCTCTTATTGACGTTTAAGTCGCGCGCGAAGAGAATTTCTCTCTCTCTTTCTCTCTCTGAGATAAATTGGAAGTTTCCATTAACGTTCTGTCTCGCGATTAAACGCAACCTTTCTTGATAAGTTCCAGTGCGCGCGACCAGAACGGAAGTGTCTTACGCGCGACTTGCCGACCTAAAATTGCCAGATGGTGAAAAATCCCTTTGTCCGGACACAATGCGCGCGATGGCGCATTGTCAGTCAAGTGGCCCCGAGCCCGGGCTTTACCCGAGCGACCTGAATCGTCGCGTGTTCCTGGCAGCTACAGACTCGTCTTTTCAGGATTCGGATTATCCTTGATATCGATGTTAATCAAGAATAGTAGCTGACGAGAAAATTATACGCTGATGTCAATGCGGATCCCGCAATTTGAAATGAAATATAGCATCGATTTTTTTTTTTTTTTTTTTTTTT
>QVOA01002425.1:0-28710 GCA_014825685.1 Pseudomyrmex cubaensis
CATCTTATGATGATTAGGAAAGAATCAGGTTGTGATGAAAGGTGTTTACGATATTCGATACGAATTAGATATCTGATCGAACTCTGTACTTTCGTGGGAGAGCGTCTCGTGATAATCAAAGAAGGAAGTAGGTCGTGGAAAAAACCAATGATGTGTACTATGGTCATACACGGTGCAACGTTGGAGTTCCGGCCGAATGACGCGTGACAAACGTCGACGCGCTACGAACAATCGTCGACGAATCCGTTCAATTGCGTCAACACGTCACGCGCGTGATAAACACCGCGAAAAAGAATCGTCGGTTGCGCTGAGAGGATGCTGAACCGACAAAGAAAGTCCCTCACAAATCTTCTTAGCAGCTACGCTGTTGAGTGGCTGGTGCCATCTCTTGGGACCGAGAACCAAAACAAGGATAGACGACATGATAGAAACAAGGATAGATGTATGTGTCTTTCCGGCGTTTCTTTAAAATTGTACTAAACTTAGTTCCAAGATTTCTCTTTTTACAAGGCTTTTAAAATTCTTTTTAAAGCACTCAAAATATTTGTTTGTTTCTCCTACTTTTTCCTAAGGATATTTTTATTTGGATTCATACGGTCAATTTTGCATATAAAGTAGAAATGTAGTCTATGTAATAACAGTCTATAAACTTGTTTTTGTTTTTCTTAAATTCTTATGCCTTATCCAATTCTTTACTACATTCTCTTTTTTTGGAGAAACATTTTTCATTAGATTAATAGTTTTTACAAAAATTTGGAAATACGAAATGAGGATAAAACAGGACGGTTCAGCATCCTTTTAACCGCGAGTGGACTGTACGCTTTCGCGGTGGAACTGACTCGTTGAAACACCGGTTGCTTCATGTACCGACACGGTGGCAACAACGTAACAAATGTTGCATATTAGGCTGTTCGTGCCCATTGAAACCAAATGACAGCGATCCGTACGACGAGGATCAAATTACGTGGGACGACATGAAAATCACCGGGTCGAAATGTCCTTCCGATAACAGCAAGAAATCGTGCGTTTATTGCAATTGAAACGAAACCAACTAGGACAGCGTTAACTGGGTCAAACAAAACGCTTTGTCGGAAAACGCGTACGTTCAGTGCAAATCTCAGGATGCTCTCGATGCTTTGAACGAAATCATAGGCGGTACTCTCGGAAAAAGACGTGGGACAGAGCGAACAATATTCTCGGAAGAGCTAACGACAGTCTCAAATCGATAACTTCGTTTAGGGGTAAACGGTACAGTTGTTGGCCCCCGTACCAGTGATTGATCCCATCTGTGGCCCCATTATTTTATTTATATATTTTTTATTTATTTATATATACATTAATCGTAAGTGACAAATTATTAAGTTGCATCTAGAATAAAAAAAACTAGAAAGAATTTAAATATCATCATAGAAAAGAATATAAAAAAGTTATTTCATAATATCATGTTCTCTTTAAGACGGGACCAATCACTGGATAGATGGCCAACAACTGTACCGTTTACCTCTATACTCCACATATTCGCGATTGTAGGTCTTGTATTCGTTGCGGTTATAGGCGTGTGGGTCTTCCGCATAATGCGAGTTTTTAAACATTTTTTAAAACTGAATTTTTTGTGCACACAAATCTGTTTTTTAGCTGTATGAATTGCCAAATCCTTTTTTATAATTAGTACATACATAAATTATATACAATAAGGAATCCGAGAAAGTCCGAATTTATACAACAAAATGAAAAAAAATTGAAAGTTTTAAAACATTTTTTGTCATTTTGTTATATAGATATTATACAATAAAGATCTCCTTTATTGCATGTATTTTAATTGTAGAAAAAGATTTATCAATTCATACAGTCAAAAAAAGATTTGTATGCACAAGAAATTCAGTTTTATTGATAAAACGGACTCACTTTAGGATTCCCTTAAGAAACGTCTTTAGGAAATGAATAAGGATGAAAAGGAGAAAATGTAAGAGTGAGTGACGTCGGTATTGGCGGAAAAGGAAGTCCGAGATTAGGTGTGTAAGTGTGTGTAATTAACAATAAGTAGGTTTAGATTAGTTGATAAGTTATATAGTTTAAGTTGCGAAATTAGTTTCTAAGTTGGTACAAGGTGGCGTTAAGTTAGTATGTTAAGTTATTGTAAGAATATTGTGAGAGAGAGTTGTGATTTTGGAATATTGTACAACCCCTAGAAAGGGATCAATAAAATATGTATATCCGTCTACTAAGAAACATTTGTTACATATCAAATAGTAAAATCGCGGAAACCTTTTTATTCTCACAATAAATAACGCATTGAATAAGCGCACGCGAAAGATAGAAACAATGTTTTAAATATTCATCGAGGAGATATATATCACAATGGTAATCATCACCTCATTTGCATCGCGAGCAGGTCAAACGGTTCGGGGATCTCAGCCAGCATGTCGTTAGTTATTCGAGATGTCACTTCGTCGACACTTGCGGCGGCTGCGACACCGACTTCTCCCGGTTGCATATTTAATAGAGCGGCGAGGCAGGCGTATGTTTCTGCTTGCGCGTAGCTTATGTCGGCGTTTGAATGCATGCCAAACAGTGACGGATCGTCGTTCAAAGGCAAATCCTTTACGTACTCGAGATAATCGTTATATGACGCCGCGCCCGATAACTTGATATGAGAAAATATAGCGTGACACACAAAAGCGACGAGTAAAAGCGACGTGATTAATAATACAGACTTTACTTTAATTTTTTTTTTCACAATTATAAACTTACAGAAGAGATAAAAAGAAAATATAATTTTGACGTGCGTGTATCTAACCTGACGGTAAATGCCTTGTTGATCGAACCGATAGTTTGGGGAAACGACATTGGTGTTGTAGTAATCCTCGATAAGCGTGAGGACACATCGGCGATCCCAATCGTCTGTTATTCTTCCGCCGTAGTTTATATGCCCGGCCGTGTATTTGAGAACCTGTTCGAACACACACGCACGCACAATAATCGTGAAATTTGAAAATCAATAATCCGCCTCGTTTATTCCGACCTGTACAAATCGACGTTCGTGTAAAAATAACAAATCGCGCAAACGAGACAATTCCAGTTTCTATTACGTTATTGTATACTTTGAACACGTATATCCTTTGACGAATATTGCACAACGAAATAGTCAAATGCGACTTTAAAAGTCACAATATGTCACAATATTGCAAAACATGTGTAATTCGCGTCATTCGATCGCCGCAATACCTATATGCGTTGTAACTTTCTATCTTTGGACATTGCGGGTTTCCCGCGATATGCTGTTGCAAAATTCTGAATGAGAAATTATTGCAACGCCGACGCTTTGATTCCGTTGTTTCCGTTTGTTTGTCATCGATATACCTTAAATGGCAAAGCGTCGTGTTCCATGAGAAACGTATACAACTGCGACACGCATATTGCCAAATCCCCGTTTGTGAACTCGTAGGATATATTGAAACCGAGAGGACCGAATTTCCGTCTCTCGAGCAAGATCGAGTGGAACATGCAAAGTGAGAATATAAGCCACTTGAACGTCGGTGCTTTCGGATGGTCGGATTGCAAAAACTCTTGCATTTCCGTTACTTGCGTCAAGTATGCACGTAACATATTGGCCTGCGTCAAAACCAAAAAGAAACAGAATGAAAATATACCGTATATAAGCTGTATAAGCATATTTTTTGGTCATTCTTTTTATATATATATATATATATGAATTTTTTAAATTCAAAGTTTACAATTGTAGTAAAAACGTTCTCTTGATATTGTTTATAATAAAGAAAAGAACTGATAGTTTAGCAAAATCCGAATGCGATTCTAACAATCTTGCAAATATAAATGTCGTTTAAATAAACATAAAACGAAAAAACGCAATGGTAAAATGCGTCCACACCTTTACACCCTTCGGTGATTCCACTGTCATTTTGCTGCAGTTTTGAAGAATGCTCGCGGGAAAATCGGCCGATGGGGCGGACGTCAACCACAATCGGAAATCAGAATGTGTGTCCTTTGGCGATAAGGTTTCGATGAGAGATTCGAGTTTCGGCATCCAGCTTGGTGCCAAATGACAATTCTACGAAAGGGAAAACAAAAAAAGAAGATAAAAAAGAAGAAAAAAAGCAGCGAGAAATATCGATGACGAACAATTTTCGAATGATATTTGACGCTTTTGTATTGCGCGTCACGCAAAATTTTTATGCGTTTGGAATCACGTTTTTAGAGTCTCATACCGCGATGTTTCGTGAATTAAATGAAAGAAAACTAATAAGTATTTATAATATAACACACACACACATTAAAAATAAATATAACATAGTTTCTAACTTGAAAAAAGACCCAGTTGCCGATTTCCACCGATTGATTCAGCATCGCTTGCGCTATCGGATCTTGATCCTGACCGAGAGATATCGCCCACAATCTGTCGCTCATTTTTAACTTGTCTGCAAACTTATATAAGTCCGCAGCCGGATCGGTGCCGGACGACACGATAAAAACAATCGGTGTAACATTGGACGACTCCGTATAAATTGCTGACAATTCCGCGACTTGCGGTTCGACGTATTGCCGGCCGAGATGTTTTATCAGATAAATTTGCACAGCGTTGACAACTTTGTCGGGCCGTAGACACTTGAGCACCAGCAACTTTTCAAAATCGTCAAGCTTTCTTTCCCACGGATCGGGAAATGATGCTCTAAATAAGAACAAAACTTTTAACTTTTTTTGACTCGGAACTTATATTCGAAAATTATTTTTCGAGTAACGTTTTAACAGAAAAATTTTATATGCGGAACGACACGAATGATCAATTATTAAAAATTCATAAAATAAACTAAATAGAGTAATAAATTGCAGTAATTAAATATAATACACGAAAGAAACATCGATGTGATTAATTTTCAATTTCGACTAATTTATGTCGATCTCGAGTTTCTTCGAAAGTTCTTATAATAACTTCTTGCCGGTTAAATATTTGTATTGGGGTGAAGAAGAAGATAATCCGCTTACAAATGAGCTTCCTGAGTATCGAATATATTCTTAAATCGAGTTAACGACCGTTGAAAAGATGTGATAAATCCGTCAAACTTCGGAAGCTCTTCCAAGACTTGAATTTCTTTCCAGCATCGTGGAGTAATCCATTCCGGTGCGGGATTTGGCAATTCCTAAGAGGAAAACTTTGGATATATATATATATATATATATATATATTGAGATAGAAATAATAAACGTTCTCCATCTACTTACGTAGTGTTTGTACGTAAAAACATTTTCTATATTTATCTTGCGAGAAATATTATTTGTCTTATCTTAAGAAACATCTACGTAAAAGATAATAAAAAATAACAACTAATCAAGAAGTTATTTTACCAATTCATGAATATTTCTGTCATCAGGAGAGAAAGAGAAAGAAAGAGAGAGAGAGAGAGAGAGAGTCTAAGATATAATTTTACATATACGTATTTCTTATATATTATATTTTTAAATAAACTCTTAATCCATTTTAATTTATGTTGTACATTATTCAATAAAATGTAAGTAACGTATTGCGAGGTAGATTACTAATCAATGATTAATAATTTTTTGTATTATTATATTGTTATAGATGAAATTTAATCAATCGTTGCCCCGAGATGCGATAAAATATTCCGTATATGTATATTGTACTATTACCTCGTTACACACATCGCACACAGAAAACATTATACATATTATGTAATTGTTAATTAATTATAAATTAATAATAAGTTTTTGTTAATTGTGACAAGGTCGGAACGGAATATGTTTTGTGTTACATACATACGGCTATAGAAATTCGCTTTATGTTTTACCCGTATCGGTGCAGTTGACGTAAGGAAGTGTTGCCACGTTTTCCGATCGATTGTGCCATTATCCAAGAGAATACGTGCGCAGACAAAAAAGCCGAAGTGCAACTTGTGTTTTTCGAATAAGCTACGACACACGTTCGAAAACAACGTGTACGTGAACTTCTCGATAATGTCCAGAACTCGTTTTTCGATATCATCTGCAACATTGCATTGCACTAATTTATAAAATTATTAAAAATACTTGAGAATTTTTATTTATAAATATAGTCTTTAGAATGTTTTAAAAATTGTAAACTTGTTGAAGATGAAATATGAATACACGCGACGAAGCGCAGTCGTGTTCTTTTTTAAGAAGAATTTAATAATACAATAATAATGAAAAACACAATTTTGTTGTCACAACAACTCGTCATTGCTGTTATCTGCCGTCCTTAGTTAAAATGTCCTATCTTGCATTTTTGCATTTTTCAAGATATATTGAAATATTGGAAGTTCCACACATGTTCTATCTTCTAAATAAAGCTAGAAAATCTTAAAAGTTTTAGATGTCTAAAAAGTGTCTAATTTATCTGTCCTAACTGGCACAAACAAAAGAATACAACCTCAGTTTTTTCGATTCTTCCGATATGCTAGATAGAATATTTTAGCTAAGAAGGGCAATTATATCTTTGTAATGACGGCAAAAAAAGTTTGCTTCTAAGTTTGATCTAAGTTTTATTTTATTCGATACTACAGCAAAACAAATTGAGAAAATCTCTAGTAGTTTGTAAATTTTTACTGAATTTGTTTGTTACAAACATCAATTTGCCACTGAAACAAATCATCTATTTTCAACAAAGACATTTTGTTGTAGCAAAAAATACTGTTGCTGTTGTAAATTTATAAAAATTCCTGAAAATCATTTTCCAGGAATTGTTACAACATATAATCGTGAAAATATCAAATATCATGCGACGATGATATGCGCATACATCGCCTTTTTCATGTAACTGTTTACATAGACAGGATTTGCCTATATCTCGCTTTGTACAGAAAATATATTGCGCAGATCCTGATTGCCTATAGTAATCACATGTTTTACATGTTAACTTTTTGTGGTCGGACCTCAAAAATGACGAAAAGTTGGCCAGACTGAGTCACGCGACTTTAAGATCGAATATCTCCGCGAAAAATCAATATTTTTTCGATTTAGTTTTTTTTTTAATCGAAAAGAAGGATTCTGTGTCGATAAAAAAAACAAATTGAGAAAATCTCTAGTAGTTTGTAAGATATAAGCGTTTATAAAAACATTTAATTTTTTTTCTAGAAACGTTGATGCGCAGTTCTTGAGTGGGTCTCTGGGAGACCCACGTCTGGATTTGAAGGGTTAAATATTCGCTAATATGTGTCGCAAACTTGCTTTGCTCAGATTACTAAACTATTTTGTTGAAAGAACAATAGTGTTTATTAATGTAGCAACTTTGCTTTGTGTTACTAAAATCGATTATTACTTCAGCAAAATTGTTCTATATAATACAATACAAATCAATTTGTTATTACAACAAAATATTTTGCGGATATTAATCAAACATTTTTGGCAAATAAAATTAGTTTTTTTCTTTCAACAGAGCGTTTTGCTAGCCAATGTGGTAGCGAAAAAAAAGTTTGCTTTGATAGCAGAAAACTTGCCGCGTCAACAAGATTTTTTTTTTCTGTGTACTCCGTCTAGCCCCACCTTTTCTCTGTAGACTTAAGTCGAGATCAATAAGAGATTATAAAGCACGACTAGAATCAGATGTAAAAATATACAAAAAGTTACTTGCCGCTTTTTGCGGTGCTGGATATGCTATTAGCGAGCACAGTAATAAACCAGTCCAAAGAATATTGATACATGACATCGATGCGCTGGAGATCGGCGATACAAAAGAATAATATTTGCGCGCGATTCGCGAGTGGAATGTATAATGATCTTGTTAAATCGATATCTGCTTGCGTACGTTCGGCGACCTCCATTTTTGCCTACATTAAAAATCAAGTCAGAGTTGCTCTTATATTCGAAAAGTTGATGTAACATTGAATCTTTACTGGCAGTTTTAATGTTAAACAGCTTTTTTCCAAAGTAAAAGTTTTCAATTGTTACAATTAAAATATTCCCATTAAGAAACGAACAAGACTCGTATATTAAACTAGAGACGAAATATACTCGGTCAGCATGAGCCAACGTGCCGGATGTTAATGCGAATAATATATTTTGCTTTTTGGAAAGGATCTGCACGGAATGCGGGAAATCCGAATCCGACTTCTGGCCAAAGTGTCTTTTTCGCAATAAAGTTTTTTTTTATTTTCCATGAGGAGGAAAATGAGATATTTTATCTACATGTGATACGCGGAAAAAAAAAAGATTTAGAATAGCAAGAAATTAATTGCTATATAGCAAGAAAAAAATTTGCTCAGATTTTTGTTTTGCCAACAAAAATTTAGTTTCAAAACACAACAAATTTTCCTTGCTGGCCGTATAAGAGCAAAAAACTTTGTTTGAATTATTACAAGTTTCAACAAATAAAAATATATTAACGAATTAATAAAGAAATTTAAAACTCGTACAGTTTAAAACTAGCAATGAAATTTTGCAGGTAATAAGAATACGATACGCTGAATTTGCGGAATAAATATATCTAAATACATATTTATATTTTAGGAATGTAAATTCTTAAACATTATTTTTTAATTGAAATTTTCAATTCATAAACCTATATAAGATGTTAGGTTTGCATCACGTATATGAGAATACTCATTTTCCCTTCCCAATTAATTTCGAAATTATTTGCATCTAGCACATTGGCTCACATCGACCAAATATGATTCTTTTCTATTAAAATATTTCCTTTCGTTAACTTTTCCTATTTAATGTTTAACGATTTGTTGACTGTGTCGCGTGTATCTACGTGTAAAATATATATAATTTTTATATAAATACGTTACACGTGTAATTTATTTATTAACACTAAAAGTTTTTGCTTTGATTGATTTTGCCGCAGAAAGTAAATGTGTAAAAAAAAAAAAAAAAAAAAATTTTGGATGTATATATTTACGTACATCCATCTGACATTTACCAACCTTGATTTCATCACTCTTGGCTTTCGAAGCTTCCAACGATAGAATCAGGTCAATGTCATCAACCACCGACTCTTCGGTTACCGCGAGTCTGTGAAGAATTCTATCATCGATCTCCTCCAGTTCCCGTTTCATTTCCGTACTTGACACAATAAGCGCGTTCCTCGCCTCCTCGAGATCGGAACGCTCTTGTATCGCGATCAGAGAGAGCATCTGATCGACGAAAGCGCTGCCATTGGGGTTGCACAAGGTGTGAAATTAACAGAAATATCAAATCGAATATTAACAAAATTGACTTAATTATCGATTTGTTCTATTTTTTGCTTTTTCATGAGCAGCATGTCTCAAATAAATATATCTTTTTTTTTCTTTTGGAAGAAACTAAAACCTCACCTAACGGTAAGCGTAAAGTTGACTATTAACACTTTCATCGCTGTCTCCGGCGAGTAACAGGGATTGGGCAGTTTCGTAGTCAGATATAGGCGAAAATCGAAATTGTACGGTACAATATCATCGCCGATTTTGACACTCGGCTGCCCGGCGTGTTTGAATAGCACGCGCATCAGAACGGGATCGAGAGCAGATTCCAATTCTGCGCCGACGTTTTCTATTAAGCAGGCTTTTCCAAATCGCACGCAACGCTCAATGATGTGCAGAAGATCTTTATCCGTTATTTTTGCGATTAAAAGTCCGGTCGGCTTATACTGAAATTGGGTTAATAATTTGGTGAGAGAATTGGGAGATTTTCGTCAATGATTACACAACGCGCGCAACCAACGCGCAACGCAATGCGTGCGAGTAGCGCACATATTTTATATATACACACGTGTTTGTATTTTTAGAACAAAGAATTTGAACCGGTAAATACGAGCCGAACGTTCGTGTGAAATAAATAAATAATAAATAAATATATATATATATATAATAAATAAATAATATATATATATATTTTTAGTAGTGCAAATTAATACACGCGGTTATTAATGATTTCATATAGGACGCTTGTTTGCATCACGTGTATGAGAAATATCCGTTTACCCTTTTAATTTAATTTAAGAATTATATTTTTAGCCTTAACACTTTGCCGACCGGTCACGAGTTAACTCGTGTTTGCACTTACATTCACGCAACAATTTTTAAATCTGAAAGCGTTAAATATAAGAGATTTGTTTTTATAAAAGCGTTCCGGATCGTATTCTTGGTTGTTTTAACCGGCTGCACGGGATATAGTAGTTTTAGCTCGAAATAGCCGGTCGGCAAAGTGTTAACCGAATTGTATTTAAAGTTGTTACGTGTTCGATGGACTGAGATGAAACGCTGAGAATTTTTTTATACGTATGCTCACTCTCATGCATATCTATTTTCAATAGAAAATAATTATTTTACGGGATGAAAGACTGATCTCATACACATTTTCCAAGAGAATTATCACTTTATCGTATGATAAAATTATGTGCAAAAAAATATAATGGTAAAATATTTCAATGACGAGTTCTTTTACATTAGTAAAAATTCGAATCGCGCGCACACGCCGAGTGTGTGTAATTTTAATTATTTTTCAAGTCTGTAATGAGAACGTAAAGACGTGCATTTTATTTGAAATTTATTCCAGTCTCACTTTTTTACGCACCATATTACGTATCCATTTGTTTGCCCGCGTCTGAGGATCAATAAAGAGCGGCCATCGCTTGGAATTCATCGCGAGAACGGCGTTCTCGACGGACAAAGAATCTCTGGGCAAGCCGTTGAGATGCCAATTTCTTATCGACATTTGATTACCGAGGGTCAATACCGGGGTGCTCCAGTTCGGGGAGTGGGGCACGTCGCCGAGAGCGTCGCGCCAAGACGCCAGAAGATCCCGGCGATAGGTATCCGTGAAAGGCGTCAGATATGCCACAGCACCTGCACGAGCAACAAGATAGAAGCTCCCCCGGGCGGGATGCGAAATAAAGCCCCGCCGACGACGACGGAATGCTGCGTCAGAAGAGACAAAGCTGCGTGTTGTGGACATTCAAGCGAGCCGCTGAAGCCAAAGCTTTGTCAATCTCAAGTGAATAGAGCGGTAAACAATCGTTCCCAATGAACCATGTGAAGATATTGTTGTTTCTATTTTCAGTGCGGCTTGAATTGGCAAAAAGTCAAATCAAACCGTGTTTCTCAATACCATGTGTATACAAAAAAAGAGAAATGTGATAGTTGTGAAACAAAAAATAGATATTTATTTATAATGAGTGATCTGTCTAGTGAATGAACACTTAAACTACATGTCTGTTAAAATTACTATTGAAACATCGTTATTGAATCCCCTGAATACTATTACTGTAAACAAGCTGTTTCATTATTAAGATCGGACATTTCAGGACGCAATTCTAACAATATTTTATATGTATAGCCTTTATTAAAAGTCTGGCACGAGATTAAATAAAAAGTGGCCAAATGACCAATGAGTGAACATGAATTTCTAATGATCAATAGATTCTTACAAATTTGTTATTTATTATATATTTCGTTAAAAAAATGTCTAAACAATGTGACTATAAAAACAAATTTAAAATGTGTTTAAAATAGGAGAGACCGGGGCTAGCTGTGACATGGGATTAGTAGTCAAACTGCTATTATCTTGCTTACTAAATCCTGAAAAATATTCTTCTTTTATATAGACTAGGGACTCTTTGGTTTCAAGCTTGTTATTTAGTTTATCTTTTTTGAGCCTTATTATTATTATTCATTAATTCTTCTTTTATATTGTAAGTTCCTACTATTGTGTTAGTAACGTGTACGAAACAGCTTTTCTTAAAAACATGATACATGATATTTATGAGCACTTTTGTAAAACTGGACATGTCAAGTAGATTTTTCTGATCTCGATTGTTTAGTAATTTCATTGATTTTAAAATTTCTAATTGCAATTTTATCTTAGGTATAAGAAATGTGGTAGTTGTAAATAAGTTTTTCTATATTTATTTAATCGTCATCGCATCGCAGTTTATAAATAGAATATTTTTTATTTAAAATGAACGTTTGGGGTAAGTTGACTCAAATGAGACGGGATAAGTTGTCACACGGTGAGTATGCGTGAGGAAGTAATCGCCGTGCGTAGGATGCGTCACGCTATGACTTTAACAAAAACTTTGTTAATGCGACAGGCTGCATTATTATTTGAAGTGAAATGAAGATCGTACGTTAGTTCGGTATTGTAAGAAAATTTCAGAAAAGGACATACAATTGGTACAAGTGTCGGTTATGCTAAACCAAAAAAGATTTTTTATCAGTGATTTACAAGAAGAAGAACTAGTTAGTTATATATTACGTGCTTCAGATATTTACTTTGATCTTACACCCCAGAAAATGTGACAACCCCTGATACGGGGCACGTTAACAAATTTGCACGATCGTGTTTAACGTTAAATAACTTTGTCTGTATAAAAATATATAAAAATAATATTTTTTTTCTTAAAGCTAAAGGATGTGACTATTATGTACTCAATATTACATAATATGGTGTACAGTTTGTTATTTTTAATAATATAATTTGCATGTCACAATGTGCCCCGGTATCTCCTACTAATTGTAGATGTCAAACAAGACTTACTTTAAACTTGTGCGAATAAATCGAACGTAATGACGTGCCGGTTATAGATAGAAAGGAAAACGCTTTTGCAAGACATTTGTAGAGTTTCACTGAAAGTATTGTGTCAATTTTAACGTCAAGAGAGCATACTAGGTCTTAAGTTTTTGTATGATATAGAGAGCAATGTTCATTCACTGGAGGGTGTTCATTCACTGATCAAATCATCCTGTAATAAAAGATGTTTCTCTTTGTACAACAAGAAGAAAAATGCGTCTTTCCTTCTGTTACAAGCAGAACAAATGAACGATATAAAGAAAATAAAGTTTGTTTAAAATATGTAAATAAGTGTACGTTACATGTGACACACATGAGTTTTGCTTTGCTAATTTTTTTTTTTTTTTTTTTTTCGATAAACTCAAGTTAGCGTCACCGGTTGTCTGTGAGTCTTAATTTTGAAGGCGCAGCGCGAAAATTGAATTTACTTTAGAATGGTTGGGACTTTGTTACGTCATAAATGTCGCATCAATCTTTGTTAGCGGGTCATTCGCGGGATCCGATCGTTTCGAAAGCCTTATTCGATCTTGTTCGAAAGTATGTATGCGATAATTGTAAATTTTTAAAAAGATTTTACAAAATCTCTCGAAAATAAAATATATCGAATTACATACAGAAAGTTCTACACGAGGAAATCTACGCGCGCATTTGTTTATTATTTTGTTAAATTAATAAACAAACGACAAGTGTCACAAATCGACATGTTTCGCTTCGTTTCTCGACTAAAAACAATAATCAATTGTTATTAAACTAAATTATCGCATTTGCGAATACGCACGTGTCTCTGCACATTAACACCGAGATAATTAAAAGCGTTTTAGCTGCATCAACTCGATTACGAACGAATCAAAATATATAATCGGCCAATGAAAAACTAGCAACAACGGTGCCGCCTTCGAAGATTGATATTTCCAGGTTTTCTGTGCATGCAATCAAAACGGAATACAAATGTATAAAAAAAAAGACAATGAGAAAACTTTGCTCACGTACCTGACGATAAAAGGATATCGCCGACGGCATTCCTTATGGATGCTTTAATATCGTCCGCCATAACGATCCATCGTTTTTGTTTGGCTGACAGACCTACGCACAGTCCAACGGCGCGAGCTAGACGCTCCTCGCAGAGTTGTCTCTGTTTTTCCAATTCAACTTTTGTCGCTTCCTTTTCCTTCAACCGACCCCGCAAGATCTCGATGCCTTCTTCCACCTCGCGCAACTTCGCCACGGCGGTTGCCAGAGTTTTCTCCGTCTCGGCCAAAACTTGCTCGGCTCTCGCCAAAGCCTCGATCTTGGGCGCGACTTTTTTGAACGCGAAGTAGTAGTTGTACATCGCATGCACCCACAAGCACATCGAGTAACAAGCTTTTGACACATGAAGCATCTTACATGGAAAAAAGTAAATTTAATTAAATAGAAAAATTGTATAATTTGAAATCTAAAAATGTAACCGATTCAAGCAGCGGTTCTAACGAAAATGTAAACTTTACTTTACGATCTTTGTTAGCGCGTTCAATTTTTTCCCGCATTAACTCTAAAAATACCGTGAAATAACGACACGCAACACTCGAGAAGAAAGTTATAGTTGGTTTTAAGTTGAGTCTTTTGTCGGCGCGATTGCTTGCGTGGGAGGAAAACGGCGAACACAATTTACCACCGCCGCACGGATATCTGTGTGCGAAGAAAATAGTTTACTTGGGCCGGTTGGAAGTTAGGATTTTCTATATAATTCTTCAATTTATTGATCATTTCCTCCGTAATATCTTCTTTTCTGAAGTGCTCCATTGTGTACAGGAAGCGAACCGGGTCCGCCAGCATCTGTGTTCCGGGAGTCCAATAATCCAATATCTTCTCGCCGGGAAGTCTTCCGGGATGCTAAGAGAGAAAGGAATGTCCATGCACTCTGTGAAATCTCTGCTTATTTTCAAACTAATTAAAAGTCGTCGTTTCTTTCCGAGAAGCAACATCTCGGCCGGAGAGAGCAAAACGATCGATTTTGAAGCAAATCCGAGATACATGTTAAAATGGCTGTGTATAAAAGCGCAAAAAAAAGAATAAAGCGCGCAAGTAATAAGAGAAATAACGATCGTATCGTGACCGGATTTACTGTGTGAAATCGCATAAAATTACGAGCGTAATATTATTTTCCGTTCCATTCCGTTCGGACTATATAAAAACCGATTTCGTACACTCTGTCGGTGCTACCGGAATTATATCGAAATGTTTTGTATATAATTGCGCACACGGCTGAACGCACCTTCATCGGTTTTATGTCATTTATAATGCACATCGCCTCGATTACCAGGAGCACTCCCACCTGCGGCCTCCTCATCGCCTTCACCTCCGCGATGTCGTTTTTATTCAGAGTCTTCAAGCTGGCTTCGGCCTCCTTGAGCATCGATTCCACTTCGCCTAAACGCGAAATATATACACTCGAGATGTATACATACAGACATATATTTTCAGTAAATTTGAAAACGCTCGTTTTTGAATAGCAAGCAATAAAATACAATCAATTTTGGCCAATCATTTTTGGCTGAACTTCCGAAAAGCGATTACCTCCGATTTGGCTGATTTTTGGCACAAATGTAGTTTACCTAGAAAATAAGATTTTCAAATGGATTTCTCCCACAAACCCCCCTTTTGCCCCCCAGCTCCCCTGAAAGGTAAAAGCTTTTTTGCTAATTATTTCGGATAGTTTTCATTGTACAAAAAAAATTTATAAACAAAAAATGAAGATTATAGAAATCTCTACAAAAAAGTTCCTATACATGTTTTACCTAACTGAAATATTTTCGTTGTTATTTTAAAAAAACAAAAAACTTAATTTTCTTCAAAATTGAATGTTGGGAGTAAGCCTTGAGAGCAAAAATATTGATGAAAGAGTGTTGTATTACAGTTTTTGTTTATTAATTAATAGGCAAACGTTTCGACCATCGGTCATTCTCAATGCACAATACTGTTGTAACAAAAGATTAAAGATAGAAAAAACAATTACAGCACGCTAAAAATGTTTGAAAAAAATAATTTTTTGAAAAATATTTATTGTTACAAATTAAGAAAATTGTCGTTATCTACAATTATGAAAATAACTCGATAGATGTTATCAGACAAATCACTCATGGAGTGTGTCAGTCAAAACTATTCTGAAGATTCAATAAATTGAGGTCAAGAGATAAAAATGTAGTTAAATTTATGTCACTGGAGACTTGCGTCAAGCTGACAAACTAAGACGATCTTGTCTTTACAAGTTGTTGAACAGAACTGAGAAGAAATTAAGAAGAATTAGGGCAACATGTATCTCAACAGAGACAACGCGCGCAGCATGGATTACGGTTAAATCTTACTTATAATTGGAAAATATGCTTTGTTAAGAAATTCGGTCTCACTATGCAGATTTAATCCGAACTTTTGATTCTTAATACAGTAGAACTCCAGTAATTTCGAGTACTACAATTTCGACTTCTCCTTGATAGGCGGTATAGGCCAATAGTTTCCTTCACTATTCATGATTCCCCGTTATTCTTGAGTAACTGCGCAACTTGTACTGTAACTTTCGTCTCTTGCTACCAGTTGGTGGCTGGAAGGGGAAGAAAATGGAAGGGGAAGAATATAATTTCGAATTCCAGGAAGAATCAGTTCCATGTGCTCGAAATTACTGGAGTTCTATTGTATGTATAGTCTCGGAAATCAAATGTTTATGATAAGATTCTACATCTAAAATTTCAACATGGTCCCAGTCAAAATCGTGGGATATTAATGTTCTGTGATAACTGAATGTTCTGTTACTATGTTGTTTATGTTCTTTCAATCTAGTTTTCAACATCCCGCCCGTCTGTCCCACGTAGAAGGCTTCACAATCTTTACAGTTTATTTCATAGACTACATTGAGGCGAGAGTCATGCGGAAGTGGATCTTTTAACACTCTTATGTATCTATTAAAATTTTTTAGACCAGTATATGTTACTCCTACGCGGTTAATTTTCTTCTATTCTCTACGTAAAACTAGAGTATCCATACACTTTTCAATACGACACATTAACATACATCTTAACATTAGTGATATTGTAATGACATAAGGTTGGGTTGAGTTAGGTTTTTAAGAGAAAGCAGTCTCCCCTGCCTACACGCTTACAACACAATGTCAGGACAAAGGGCAAGGTAATCGCTTTTGGAAGTTCATCTGACAATTCTAGCAAATATGACGGTACAAACGATATTTGTGTCTGACTCTAGACTTTTATGTAGAACTTTTGTGTGTTGTGCGCTGAAACCGAGAGTTGGGTTGTCGTACAAGCTATAAGGCTTTACAAGCGTTGAGCATACGCACGATGTATAACAGTTCTATGTGTTTTACTTTATTCGTGTGATCAGCACTTATAGAACATATAGACGAAGCTAGCAATATAAAAATATATGATTATATATGATTCAGTTTACGGTCAGTGTCTGATTCGTCGATGGAGCCGTAAGCAGACATATTGTGTGCAACTCTAGTTTTACGTAGAGAATAGAAGAAAATAAGGTTTTTCGTTTTTTGAAAAAACCAACGAAAATATTTCAGTTAGGTAAAACATGTATAGAAACTTTTTCGTAGAGCTTTTTATAATCTTCATTTTTTTTTTACAAATTTTTTCTGTACAATGAAAACTCTCCGAAATAATTAGCAAAAAAGCTTCTACCTTTCAGGGGAGCTGGGAGGCGAAGGAAGGGTTTGCGGGAGAAATCCATTTGGGAATCTTATTTTCTGAGTAAACTACATATTTGTGCCAAAAATCAGCCAAATCAAAGGTAATCGCTTTTCGGAAGTTAATCCCTAATGACATATTTTCAATTACATGCTCTGACTTTTGTGGTTTTTTGCAGGTAATCAAAACGTAGCGGAGACAAAGAGAGATACATTTCTATTTTTCCGCATCGCGTAGTTACGGAGTAACCCGAATTTTCATCGGAGCTTTATTTTTCCCCGCGCGCAATGTACGCGGAAATTCGAAACCTGTTTCGTTCACGAAATTTGTTTCGATTTCTTCTACGCGCGCGAATACTTACGCGCGTTACATACTACGCTCCGAGAGAGCACAGCTCTCCGTGTCCAACTTTTATTTTTATTAACTTGTATCACTATTTCGCTCGGTCGCCACTACAAAGCAAATGCAAACAATATTGCTTGGTTCGCGCACATTCCCGCAAACTCGGTAAATTTTATGTTTGATATCGCGGAATTCCCGATGTCGAAAATCTACCGATATTTGAACAGCGAATGGCGCAGTATATTTTTCCGAAAGTGAAAATTTCAAGTCAAACAAACTGTGTTTACGTATATTCGAGAAACATGATATTCTTCACAATAAGAATATGATGATTTGTGGTGCACGCAAATTTTTAAGAGATTTAAACAATTAATTTATTTAAACATCTCCAAGTGGCAACAGAGACGGCGTTCGATGAATAAATTAATTGTTATACGGGAAAAAAAGACTTGCCAAAAAATTAATTGTCAGCAAGAAAATCAATTATTACAATTAGTTATTGGTCAGCAGGAAAAGGCTAACAAGCTTGCTAGGCCTATTGCATTTTTTGTATTTTTCAACAAAACGTTTTGTTGATGAAACAGAAAATTCAGTGGATTTAGCAAATTTTTCTTGCAGCCATATAATAGCAAACCGTTTTTTTTTCCCTATACACGTATATACATATATATAGTTTGGTAAGAGCGAGTGGCACGTGTACTTGGTACTTTGTTTTTCTTTTCAAGAAAAGATAAAATAAATCTTTTCTTGAAAAGATGAAAAAAAGTGTCAAGGTTTTCGAGATATCACGTTTTTTCTTTCTTTTTTTATTAAGTACAGAGCAACTCTGGTATATGAGTCGCACCTATTGAAAACTTAATTTATTAAATAATATTTACAACGTTAAAGACAAATGACTTGTACTAATAAAAACTTTATGTGTCTTATACGAATACGAAATCTTTATTCTTTGTACCTTAAAAAACCTTTGCATTTTTATATACTCTATAAGGATGGGATATACGACTCGTACAAAAATCGTAAATCTCAACACTTTCTTCCAATAACGTCTTCCAGTACTTATTTATGTAAAGCACATTAAAATGTTATGCATTAATATTATAACACGTAATTTACTCCACTTCATCTTTTATTACCTTCTACACTCTTATATCGTAAACTAACTGCTAAACTTTTTATAAACCTTGTAGTAATCATTCTACGTATTTGTAAAATATAGTTGCGCTACTTATCACGAATCGATTGACGATGGTTTCGTTAATAGTAACAATAAAAAGAAACTGAAATCACAACGCAATAAATAGTCAACATAAAGTCGTGTAAAGTAGTTGCACGAAAATTGTTCTCATTTTTTCTATTTTTTCTGACCTATGCGACGTAAAACTCGTCGCGGCCCAAATCCCGAAGTTACCTTATGTGCTCAAATGTGTGTGTGTGTCTTTGTCTGTGTAGAAGTGAATATGTATATTACATATATATGTTATCATGTGAAAAAAAACGTAAGAGTAGAATGTAAAGTGGTATATCATGTTAAGCTTTTTAAATTTTGTGCATGCGTGTGTGTGTGTGTGTGTGTGGAACATATTTTCTTATTCATCACCTATGCTAAAAGAACAGTTTCCTTATATTTTGAGCTGTTGGTTTGCAACATTTATTATATTACGACATATCAGAAAAATATAAAGAATTGTATTATAAAAACTAAAAACAGAACTTAAATTTTCGAATTTAATATGTATATTTATGTGGTTTGATCAAACAATACTCGCGCATGTCTTTTCATATTTAGTAAGCAGAGAGAAAGAAAGAATAATGACAGATATTTAGTAACATATTTAGTTGCGACTTTATTACTGTAGAAAAAGTTATTTTGTTTGAGAGTAATATGTAGTGAGTTCGTAAGTTTTTTTTCAAACTCTAACAATTTTCAAAACGAAACTATAATTGAAAGAGTCCGAACTACTTAAACATGTGGTTCGACTTGAAGCATTCTTCTCCGAAGGCTTTTCAAAAGTTCATATGTGTTGTTCAAGTTTAAAACAAACTTTGTTATAGAGGTGATCTTCAATTAGTTCCATCTTACAAACCGCTAGAGTGATAAAACTTAGATTACAAAAATCACTCTTAAACAAAATGACTTTTTATACAAAGTAATAAACTCACAACCAGATGTGTTACAATTTGTCATTATTTTTCTTTTAAGCTTATTAAATATAGGGAGACATGGGCAATCCAGATATTATTTTCGAAAACAGCCTTCGAAGATGAGCTGAGTCGGACAACATATTTAAAAATCATGTGCATATAAAGCGCGTTTTATTCATTGACGCGCATGAAATTTACGTAATTATAATTTATATCTGTAATAAGTGGTTTATTATAACAAAATAGCAAGGTATGCGAATCCTTTTTCTACTCACGCCACTCAAATGTAACGTTTATTTGACATAACTATAAATTGAAATATGAATCTCGTACTGTTATGCCCCGCAGAGATATATAAGTGCGCTTTCACGCGCAACGGTAATAACAACTAATTTCTGAGACAGAAATAAATTAGAGATAAAAGACATAAACAATTATACAATTAGACTAATGGGTTTTCGATTCACGTCGTTGTGACAATGACGTTTTTAATAAACAGAGACCCGGATCTTCTTTTGTGGCAAAGCGAACATATTCTATCGTGTAACGTCTCTCGACATTTAATAAGGCTGTTACTTAATCGAACAAAAGCCCGCGAAAGCAAAACATTGTTGCCTGCCAACAATGTTTCTTTCGCTTTGTACGCGTTGTTGCGACGTGCGTTACTGTACACATTTATTATTATAAATTACAAGAGACAGAAGGAAATGACTATAAGTGTCAGATCCGGTTTTATGTCCTTTGTTCTAAGTTAATTGCTGTTAATCGACATCGCAGTTCAAGTTTAGCTTTAAAGAGTATTATTATTAGTCTGTTATTTTTTACGCAATGCTTGTGCAAGTAAATTTTATAGGAATAAGACTCACTCAAGTCGGCTTCCACCTCGTCTCTTATCGCTTTACTTTGTTCTCTCATTTTTGATGCCGCGGCTTCCTGTTGCTTAACTCCTTCTTTAGTCTCTTCTGCTTTAATCTGTAAGAGACAAAGTTAAAATATCTCTGTGTTTTTATTATCTTAAAAGTATTTTGGAAAAAATCAGTCCTCTTTCAATTCTTTCTCTCTCATTCGATGTGTGTCTTATAAAAAAGAAACGACAGAAAGTGTTTTCTATGTAACAATAAAAAAGAAATTATTGCCAAATTCTCTCCCAAAATAATTATTTAAAATATGACAGACTTCAAAACAATTTAAAAAAAAAAAATTTACAGAAAATATTTGCTGTTAATTGTGTAAGTTTAAAATTGTAGTAAATTGCATTTTTTTCGTCTGTAAATGTAAAATTTTTTAACTAACTTTTTTGTCTGTAAATGTAAAATTTTTTAACTAACTTGCATTTCTGTTCGGTTAATTGTATATTTTCCCCGCAACCAAATTTGTCAAAACTTGGCCGACAAAATATTTGATATTGTTTATTGAAAAATATATTTTACTGCAGCACAAACGTTTCTCGATTAACCAATTACAAAAAGTCATAAAGGTTTTAATGAAAATGCCTTTTGACTGCCGTAATGCACTACTCTGCTGTTCATTGCGAGATACAAAGCTTCGAGACACAAAGAAATTTCGAGCTAACGAGCTTTGCATTTTAATGAAATCTTAGGGGCTTGTATTTAACGCTGCTTCAATTAATATTAACAAGATCGTGAAGAAATAATCTCTCTCTCTCTCTAGGCAAAAGATTTCAGCAATTATCCGTCGAAATTTTGTTACAACCACTTAGAGATGTTCTTAAATTCCTTCGTAAAATATTTCCGAGATGTCACACGCAGAGAGTATACACACGCAAGACAAAGCAGAACTTGAGATCGTGTCTCTCCGAGTATAGAGAAACAGTTTCAGTTTATATTAAAGCGCGTCATTAAAATTACAGCTTTTCATCAAGCTGTTTCTTCTGCTAGTTTCTAAATTACAACATTTGTCACGACGAGATACGCCGTGAAACTTTTGAAAGACGAGAGACGTAAAGCCTTTCTCTTCGACAGTGCTTGATGCTTACAGTGTCCCGAGTAATTTCTCGTATCATCTTCGCTTCATCTTCCACAGCTTTCTCCAATTCCGGTTTCATGCGCCTCAGCACATCCTGCATATCCTTAACTTCTATTTCGGTATCCGCCAGTTTGCTTAATCCTGGAAATTCGAGAGGAAATTGCCACTATAACCCCGTATAATGATTCATGCAAATCAAGTGAAGTCATGAATTTGCATTGTCTTGTGTTTAAAGGACAAGATACCGAATTTTCTTTCCTAAACACACGTTCGGTTCGTCATTTTCGTAATCGATATCACGATGGATGATCTCTGAGAAAACAACGACCGTGTTTTTTTTGCTCTTACAGGAAACATTCTGTGCACGCGCTGTCGATGATTACCGCGCGATACGTAAAATATTTATATAATAAATAACAACTTTCGTTTCGCGCAAATAAAACAGATGTACGCGCAACAAACAATTTTCGAGAGCAAACTATTTCTCAATTATTATGTAAAAGTATTATAGAAGATCAATTTGCAAAAAATTATATTTTTTAACTATATTTTCAAACAAAATAAAATTTTAAATCTTAAAATAAAGTAAAAAAAGAATTTTTCGAATGCATTAACGGTTCGCACAGATTTGGAAACGTTCCGTGCGGATATCATGATGCAGGAATGTGAAAGTTGAGATTTGATTTCCTGTCTTTTAGCGTTCCGCGAATGATACGAGAGCGACGCGTTCGCGTGGTAGGAATCAATATTCCAAATTTACCGCCAACTACGAGCTGCCGTCAGACAGTCGGTGTTAAATTTATATGGACTGGAAAATTATCGATAGCGGGTCGTTCACCTTTGACCGACACAAAATCTATAGCCCCTCGTTTAGCTCCGCTAAGCAACGTAAAAACCGATGACGTAAAATAAGGAGATTTGCGAATTTTTAAGCTCCTTAAACGAGGAACCTTTTTAAGTGAAAAATAAGATTTGCGCATATCTCGCGATCGATCGCGTTAAATATAGTCGCAAATATTATCGCACAAAATGTCGCTTGTGACATTGTTTCTTACGACAGTGACAAGCGCATATATTTGTAAAATATCGATGTACGTCAACGTCGCGCATCCGCGATGTTGTTTATTAGCGTTTCGAAGTTCGTTCACCTGCGATCAGCCGAGCGATCGCGGAATATAATTCGTCTTTCTTTCTTTTCAGCAGGTCGCCGTAACACGAGAGCAGCTCCAAGTACGACGTTGGGGTGACGTAGTTGCAACGCTGCAACTCCTGTGGGATAAATTGTATTTTGTTTAGCGCGCGGTAATGCATGTATTTCGTATGCAAACGATATTTCTCGCGCTTTACCTTCAAGAAGCGATCGCTGGCGTCGATGACGCTCGAGTGCATGTGTTGACACACTCGCACGATGGATCGCAAAGTTTCGCCCGTGATCGACTCGTCCTTAATATCCGACAGAAGATACGTCGCCACGCTCTAAGCGGGAAACAGATTGTAAATTTTTCAGTGAATTGCGCGAGCGTGTACTCGACAACACGTGCAATTATATAAAACGAGCTTCATATCAAACGCGTTTCCCCGTTACGTGTATGTATTTGCATGAGCTCCTCACCAAGTCGTGTAAACATTAGAAAATTAATTTACGCGGAGAAATTTCCGCGAAATATATATCGGAAAATACAAGATTTTGCGAAGTTATTAAGCATCGCGCGGTAAGACTCATATTTACACGCTAGATTTAGCAGCGGCACGTAATTAGATTCTTCTATGTTATCCTCGGTACGTCATACAATCTGATTTTTGCACGAAAACGAACAAATTCTGATGATCTATTTTTAGTACAAAAATTACGTGGTAGTTTTCCGACAAATTTTCTATGTGATGAGGTACAAAAAGAAAAAAAAAAAAAAAAACAAGATAAATAAATATATGTAATAAAAGTATATAAAATGTACGTGTACTATTGTATTACTTCGCAAAATTTGAATTACTTATATATCACACTATTATATAAAAATAATTAATCTTTTCAGTTGACTTGTAAAAATCTGTTAATTAACTGCCCGCCAAGAGCGACACGAGAGATCACGTGTGTGATATAAATGAGTTTTCTAAATGAAAATTGATTACAGACTCTGTTACGATTACGTACTAAGTGAGAGCGTTGCCTTTTATTCATTATTCTCACTTATACGTTTATGTCAAGACGACTTATACGTGTTCATTAACCCTGAATTTAATTACGGCGTAAATATTGAACTTTATTTTTAATTATCTTTTTTTCAAATATTGAGTGTAAAATTATATAATATATATAATATGTGTGTGTGTGTGTATCACATTTGAGACATTTTGAATATTACTATTTTTTAATATTTAGTTTTACATATGTGACTGTTTTGCGCGTAATATAAAAAATATCAAATAAATAATATTTTCCTAATAATATATGTGTATATACATATATATCTGTCAAAGTTTTCTATTACAAATGTGATTACATATTTGAAAAAAATTACTAATGTAAAATTATGTCTATATTAATTATATATTTTTAAATAATTAATATATTCTTAAAAACTTATTACTTCTAAGTATTAAAACAGAATTTTTCTTATACTAGCAAAAAATGTAATTTTTTGTTGTATTATCGGTTATAAAAACAATGCAGCGAATTGTTCGGATTTTACACATACATTCTTCGTATATAACTTTATAACAGTGTATTTTTTGATTATATGCTAACATTATTTAAGGAATTACAATATAATAATTGTCATAAGTATTGTTTTTTTTTTCATAAGAATGAAAAAGTGCGACATTAATATTGAATATTTCAAAAATAGACAAATGACATAAAATTACAGAAAAATAACAAATTCTATCTACCTAAATGTCCACCATTAAAAATATTGTAATTACAAACAGATTTGTTTGTGATACGGTTTGTAGCATACTGAGTTCAGTGAATAAATTCTTTAATAGAATTTTTGTAACATTTTGCACACACACGCGCGCTCGCGTGTAATAAATATTAAAACCTTCGTGTATATCCGTTTTCAATTGCGACGGAACAAGTTTGCTACTTTTCAGTTTATATTGAAACTCGCACGTGTATATATAATATGTATACAATCTGTTATTTTGTGTCGTATATATATGTACATACCTCGAGCGCGGTATCTGGCCAGAGACAAAACCAATCAATCGTGCAGCAATTTACTAGAGCCGGGAATTGTCTGATGCGAGCGCGAAATGTATCGCCGATCGGACTGGAAAGGTGAGGATACAAAATTAATTCCGCTGTAATACAATTCACATGTGAGACACGCGGTAAAATTGCTTCATAGATCTCTTGCGCGCTACAAATAGCTACGCTGAAAGAGACAGATTGCGCGTTTTGTGTTATCAACGTTTTGTAAAAAAAAAAAAAAAAAAAATTCCTTCCATTAATACGCCCGAGAGTAATAGTTTTCACGTTGCTTTACGACGTTAATTGAGAAATTAGATACGCTCAATTAAACTTTCCAGACAATTCGGAGGTTTAATAGCTTTTTTCGAGCGTAAAATTTTTTTTATTATCGCGCAATCTTATTTCTCTTCGCTCGTGTTCAGAAAATATGATAAACAAAAAAAGAAACTATTGTTCGAGAGACAAATGGTGCACATCAGTGTTCTCAAATGGACGATTGGGAGAAGTCGTCATAAAGTGCGGTGTATTAGGGACGAAGCCTCACGACGATCATCGGCGAATGAAATATCAATCAATATCACGAACAATTTGCTCGTTTTTTGTTGAAAAATTTAGTAAATCGAATAAAATTCGCGTATATCGGATGCTTTCGGCTAACAGAAGCTAACGGACTAAACTCCGTTTCTCGATCAATAATCCGAATAAAGGGATTCCGGTAATTCTTGTTGTTTGGGGCTTTTCCATCACTCTTTTATCTTTACTCGCCCGATTCCGCGATTAACTTTGTGATTACGTTTCGCGTTGTTTTGATCAAATTTAATTCTTAACGCGATATATTGCTCGTGAAAGATTATTTCCAAGAGATAAATAACAAGATTGATGAGTTTTATACGTTACACGTTCAATTGAAAGTAACATGCGTTATTTGCACATTTGAATTTACATATACATTGTAACAATTTAATTTACATGCATTATTGTTTCGTGCAACTTATACACTCGATGTGTTGCATAATAAAAGATGACGTTTTAAAGTGGCTCTCGGATTATTAAAAGCAGATCTAAAGTTTTATCTTCGTTTTACCTTCGAGATAGAGAGAGAGAGAGAGAGAGAGAGAGATGCTCCCTCTGCAAACTTTTCGCTAATACAAATTTAAAAAGAGTGATAAGAGGATTTAGAATTACGTAGTGTAGTGTGCAATCTGTTTTAAAACTCGGGATTGCGTTTATATTCGTTTTGAATTAACTCGGAATCGCTCTTGAACACTTACAATATTTCACGCAAACTTATGCAACAACGTAAATAAATCGTTTTTCTATCTCTTTCTCTCTCTCTCTTTCTCTCCCGTCCAATTATAAACATGTGTACGCGCGCGCGGGCATGTTTCTATCTATAGAAACTGCAATTAATCAACTGTATGGAATGGAAAGTGTAATTCTAGTTTTTTTTTTCGCCAAGTTTATCAGACACTCTATTCGGGATCGCATTTTACACATGAATATAAATTTTATCCGACTGCAGTTGACTGTCATCGTTCAAAATCTATCGATCCGTTTTTACGCGGCAACACGCGACGAGATTAATGACGCTATTAAAATTCGCGTGACCAATAACACGTCATCGTAAACATATCAAAAATCTCGCAGGTGAATCTTTACGTGATTTTCATTGTCATTCCGTGACAAACGATAATACAGTGTTTGCGTGACTTCTATTAGTCCTGTTCGTGTAGAAAAAAAATCAGGTTTTTTTGCGGCCGAAAAATATTATAACTTTTATAACGTTTATAACTTTTTTTTGTATTTTATTCAAAAATATGTTTAGACGTTGCAATTTCTCACGGCGTTTTTCGAAACGCTGTATAATTAAGCGATTATGAAACTCGCGAGGAAAATCGCGGTAAGAGTTCTTCTCTGTCGAGAGACGCCGGAATGATACCGCGCTTCTGTCTCAATTTTTCGGACGAGAAATACCTCATTGTGAGAACAGCGTGTAGGTTGTTCCTAACCGTCTTCAAATAAGCGGAGAAAAGATTGCTCCTATTGATCTGCAGCCCGGCCTCTTGTACTGGCGTTCGCATCGCTCGATATATTTTGTCCACTTCATCAGCTTGATATATGTTCGGAACGTTCCCGCTATTCAAGATGTTGTTTAGATCTTCCAGCATGGAGTCGTCTTTTATCTAGAGAAAACGTATAATTTCGTATAGAACGGCGCGCACGACGAGGAGCGACATAATTGCTACAAGATACGAGAGACGAAGTATGAAAGACAGAGAAGCTGTTAACGAGGGTGTCGTATTAAATAACAATTATAATATAATTATAATGTATAATTATAATATATTACGTATTCTTGAATATTGCGAGAAAAAATAATAATTGATATAATTATACGAAATTGTATACGATCGACCGTGTATACATAGTCGGATCTGAAATTTGATTCGCGTTTGCGATTCGGTATTCAACGAAAATCTATACCTGCGTGTCAGAAAAGAGAAAGACAATCGAATGGTTTTGCAATCCCGCTCTCAACATTAAATTTTTGATGTCATCTCGCCAGTCAGAGACTGCATAAGATTTGTTGATCTCGATTTGAACGCAGACGTGCTCTTGGATGTGCGATGAAAGTTTCGTCAAACTTCGACGTCCTTGTGGATGGAAACAGAAATGATCAAGAGGCACGGTAGCGCCAAGTTCACGCGCAGCTAAGTGGCGCTCGAATTTATTTAACGCGTCCCGCATTATTGATATACGCAACTCGTAATAAATACAAGCTCTCGAAGAGAGAAAATCGTCGATATTAATTCATTATAAAATGACACGGAAAACAAAGTTTTGCTATTATGACGGCCAGCAAGAAAAATTTCCATCGTTGAATTTTTTGTCTCAACTAACAAAATGTTTTACTGGCAAGGCAACAAATTTGACAGACTTGGTAAATTCTTTTTGCTGGCGATGAATAGTAACTAATCCTCTTGCTATTCTGGCAAAAATTTTTTCCGCGAAACAAAAAGTCGATGTCATTTATTTAGAGCGAATAAAATATGCAAGAAGACAGGGAGAACAAGAAAGAAAAGATAAACAACCAAATGTAATAATTTAAAATTGTAAAAAGAACGTACATATAACTTTTGTGAAGTTTTAGTCTTTCTCAGAGAGAGAGAATGTACCTGATCCGCTCGTTCCTAACAACAAAGCGTTTCTTCCAGGTTGTCGAAGAATTCGCATAATTCTACAAATGTGGCTTATTGCGTCCTCAAAAAGCACTATTCGCATCGGAGACATTGTTGTCATATTATAGTCGTACAAGAAGTCAAGTAAAACTTGTTTCATCTGTAAATATTGTTTATGTACACACATACGTTCTATTTTTACATCAAATAACTTAATTACATTCAATAATAGATAAATAATAATTAAATAAATAAATAAAAATTAAATTGCTTTAATTTATTTAAATCAAATAATAATTTTATTCTATTTTTACGTTAACCCTTTTGTGGACAGACAGATCTCAAAAATAATCTCTTAATTAGACAGATTGGGTCTGTGAGACCCGCACGACTTTAAAATCGAATATCTCCGCAAAAAATCAATATTTTTTCAAATTTGTATTTTTAATCAAAAAATTCGAAAGTTTGAACGATTATGCGTCGATATAAAAAAATTAAAAAAATCTTTAATTAGTTTCGAAGATATAAGCGTTTAAAACTCTTAATTTTTAAACAATAAAAATGAATTAAATCAAATCAGGCGTTGAGAGCCGTTTTGCCAGATGTTATGCAGATAATGTGCTTAAATCTATATATGTATATA
>QVOA01002426.1:0-16180 GCA_014825685.1 Pseudomyrmex cubaensis
TGTGGAATATAGCTTAATCTAGGTATATTTATAAACGAGTATGTACAATCTCATACACGAGAAACAGTCGCTTATGTCTGAATCCATCTAGTGGTGATAAGTTGTGACACACGCGCTTCGTGTACACGTGTGTTTAAATACACATGTACATATACTACACGTATGTCTTGTGTTTATGAGAAGTTTCCACGAGGAAAGATATTTATTATTTTCTGTGTATATGAACGTGTGCGTGTATTTACACACGTGAATATATTAAAGATTTATTTCACCAGTAGTTGGAATCAGATGTGAAGCACTCGTAAACAAGAATATACAAGTAGCCCATAGAAGCAAACTTTCTTCTTTATTATATTAATATTTTAATTTTTGTACTTTCTTAATCACATTTGTCTGAATGACTTGTAGTTCAGGCTACTTTTTCGAATGCGAGATATTTATTCGCGCCGCGCTCTCAAATGGCTCTCAATCAAAGTGGCTGAAAATAAAGTTACTTTTACGCCCGTGCGTACAAGGCATGTTTGTACAGAACGTCATGGAGAATATCATACTTTATTTTCAGTCATTTTGATCGGGAGCCATTTCCTATGAGATTTGTTCGTGATTTTTTCTGATAATGTTTAAACAAAAAAAAAAAAAAAAACTCGCAGTACAGCGGCACAAAATCCGTCGGTTGCGATTCGTCGCGCGAAGCCGATAGCTATGCATCACGCGATTATGCACGCGGTGCGCTTATAGTGTGACTTTATACGCGCCAAATATCGTCGCGTGCAACGCCGCGATATCAATAGCGCATAACTTTGTGTGTGCGAGCGCAGCACCGGCATTGTCTTATAGAAATAGCGCAAACGTTCGATTACGGTTTTAAGAGTACACACGCGGAGTATGTATAGTTCACGACGTCAACTTGTGCCGGATTGTTCCCGCGACAAAACGGACGTGGCGCGCGCGACGTTAAATCAATGATCGCGCGGCCATTCGCGCGAGTCTCACTCTTTGTCCCGCGGCTCTGCTAAATTGTCGTCTCGAGCCCCTCAATAGAGAGGCCCGTGTTGCTGCGATACGTGTGTCCGCGCCGCACGATCATTTCCGCTGATTTGCATATTTGCAACACCCGGTTTACGTTATTAATACTTATTAAGTTGTCCGAACGAAAGGGGAAAATGGTATATCCACATCTCCACCGCAAATGCAAATCGGCGTCTTGGGTAATTCGCGACACAGAAATGCCGCAAAAATTCTCGGTTGGAGAACGTTGGGCGGTTGATCGAGAAATCGAAGTCTAAAATCTCTCTCTACGGATATTAAAAAAAGATTCATTTGTTCGCGCGCAAAGAGATAAACTTATATAAGGATTAAATTAATTGTTTAAGAGAAATTGTCTTCTTTTTTTCTTTTAATTTCAACGGTAGTTACGTAACGCGCGTCGCTGTGTGTGTAACGTACAGCGCGAATTGCATCGCACAATCGTCGTCTCTCGCCGACGATGTAAAAGTCGCCCTCGCGCTACCATTCTAAACGGCGGCGGTCGTGACTGGGCCGAGTCTCTCTCGGAACATATGTTAGGAAATGCGAGGTAACGCGGTTGAATCTATCACGCAGATAAAAGCATCGGGTGGTAACACGTACTCGAAATAAATAAAGTAGACACAAACACACTCGGAGAGTACGGCGGCCCCCACGAACGAATAATCAGTTAATTCTCCCGCTGATACATGCAATGTAGGCATCGTTATTACGATCCCGGTTTGCATTGTGCGCGTGTCTCTCGTTGTGCAAAAGGCGTGGCACTTTGCGCGCACCAAGGAAGCACTGATACGCCGTCGGTGATAGCGCACGAGAGAAGTCAAGCACAAAGCGCCTTTCGCGGGACGCTATCGCGACCGTTCGTGTGCTATCCTGCGGTAACACGGGACGCGGAAGCACCGCTTTCAGGATTAGTGGCAGCCAGCTGCGCAAGCCAGCTTCGCGTGACGTATTGCTCGTTTCGGACTCCTTTTCTTGACCAAGCGGATGTGGGTCACTCTTCGCTTAGAGAGCCGCGAGAGTTTTTATTAACGCGACGATCCGCAATTTAATTCCCACGTATGTCTGATAGAAATTTTATCGATTTTTCGAAGAATTCTAATCATGTTTCAGTTTTATTTTCTTTTTTTTTCAAAACTCGTACGACAGTTGCAAATCTTATCTCTTTATCGTGCGTTGTGCTTAACTGTACTATTGCGGAACGATCAAACATATGTAGATACATGTCTGGGTGTTAGATACGGAGCGAGTCTCATCCACGTAGTTTTCCTTTAAATACCGGTCCACTAATGCGTCTTATATCCGTCTGACAGACTCGCTCTTCTTAACTGCGAGTTTTCCCACCGAGCGCCGAGAGAGTCACACGCGCTGAAAAAAAAAAAAAGAACGAAGGATGTCCCGGCAACATAACAGGCCTCTAATCCTGTTCCCGCCCGGTTCGTTCGTCCTCGCTATCTCTAACTGTATTTCTAAAATAAACGCAGCAATATCGCGCCGACCCGCCACGCAAGTCTTCGTTCTTCCCTCTCACACCCTCTTCTTGGCATCGTCGTTCGTTTTTTTTTTTCTTCGAAGAGACGCTGCGGTCCCGACCTCAGTCCTGAGATTGTCGCGAACCGATAAAAGAGCATACGACGGTCGTGTATATTTCTCTGATGTATTCCCGTTCCGATTCCGATGGAAGAATCTCTCTCGCATCTTCGGCGTGTCGCGATCGGACCGCGCGTGTTCCGATTCTCACGTACGGACCTTCGAATTTGCGAACTTTCGTCACAGTATCATGCGCGCACGTGAACTCGAGGAATTTCTTTGTTTTCTCATACGGTTGCGTCTTGCTGGTTTTTTTACGAACGGTTGACGTGACGTGTCGCTCGCGAAAACTTTCTCAGAAAGTCCTCACGGTGACACTAAACAATTAATTTAATTATTTAATTTTCTATCCGTCCATTATACCTGTCGACTCGACGTGTTAATCCTCGAATTAAATCCTCTCTCCTCTCCGATTAAATTTTCCGCGTACACTCGCTTCTACTTTCATATTCGGATTTATAGATTCGAGCGAAAATGTACAGCGGACCGATATCTCGTTCGTACGATTTAATATCGTCGACGTGTTCGCGAGGGAAGGAGCGTGCGCGCTTCCTCGTTTAATGCCGCTATTTTACATTGCGTGCGTATTAATAAGTATGCGCGCACGTTCGCGCGCGATCGGACGGATCAAGAGGTTGCGCCCGATGAATTATGCTCACGCGATGTGTGTGCGAGTGCGCGCGAGAGAGAGACTCGCGCGCCGTCTCATTTGCTTGTTCTCTAACGGACGATTGATAAACGCTGTCGCGCGTCTTCTCCTCGCGGCGCGCCCCAGTTCTCACGCGCACAAATGCCTGCGCGCGCGCGCGCGCTACTCTCTGGTATCTGAAAACCATATCTCGAGGAACTCGTTCGTCCGCGTCGAGGTGACTCGCGGGATCGAGGAATTCGCGCTTCTCGCTTGTGCGAGCGAAATAATTATTCGCGCCGCGGCGCGGTGGGAAAATTATCCCGTCGCGGATCGATCGCACCGGAAGTGCGCGTGAAAAAAAAAAAAGCGACAGCCTCGCCGGACTCGTTCGCAGCGCGCGATATATTGATTAATCCTTTCACCGCCTATAACGTCTCTTTTTACAGCGGAAAACGCGACGAATCGCGGTCGATCGGCTGAAAGAACGCCGGAACTCGCGCGCAAGTCTCCCTCGATCGAGTTTTCGCGGTGTCGATTTTCACGGCGATACGTCGCTCGCGAACGTGTATCGTGAAGGACATTTCTCTTCCGTGGCAAAAAAATATTTTTTTAATTTTCTATAATTTAATTCTCGTATAAAGATGTCGCGAGTATCTTCTTTTTTCACAGAAAAACCAGTTCTGTAGAATATTCCGACGAGCAAATCGCAGAGTTACCTCGTCGCGGTCTTTACTTCGAAATCGATCACGTATACTCAATCGGCGGCGCTGCAAGAAACGATCGATCTCGGATCGTCGGGACGCGACGGCAGCGGCGTCAGGGATATTACGCGTCGCTCTCTCTCTCTCTCGAGAGAGAGAGAACCGATTCCGGCGCTCGATTTCTCGTTTGAGAGCGCGTTTTTTGAAGACACGCCGTGTGCCACGCCGGCCTCGATATCTCGCGGGTCCTAGACGAACGGCTGCAATCGCTGTCGTAATCGCGTCTCACAGTTTCACGTGCACACAATGCATCCGGCCAAGTGATGCTTACGTAATAGACGATTGGATGTGATCCGTCTATATCTTTCGTGCCCGAACGAAATCGAACGGTGAGATACAAAGAAAAAAGAGAAAAATGACATTTTTTTTGCGAGACTTTCGTGATCGTTTGAAGCGAGAGAGAATAAATGCGTGAAACGCGCAATTTTTACCGCTCGAGTCTGTTTTCTCGTGATCCATCACATCAAAACCCTTTAATTTCGTTTATTTAATTTCTTAAGTGACTTTCGAATAAAAGAGACAAAACGGTATCTTAATGCTGGTATTGGTTTTTCGAATGGAATTTCATTTAATCCTTCGAAATTGATAGCGGAGCGTGTCTCGTGTGTTCGCTTGCGGTCACGCGACATTCAACCGGTGAAAAAGAGAAGAAGTCGAGATGGGTTTCTCTCTTTGGTGGTGAATTTCTCCTGTGCCAGTTGCGCTACCGCGTGGCCGCGCTTATCTCGAGGCCACGTCACGAAAAGCCGGATCGTTGCGACGATTTTTGACACCTCTAGCAGTCACGCGTATTCTTGAAAGAAAAACACAACGTGTACGCGTGTTCCTCCTCACATTACTTAGATACCTGTCTTCGAATGCGTCAGTTATGATGAGATGCGCTGCCATTTCGCCGCGCGCGCACGTAGAGATTACAAGTTTATCTTATTAATTTTAATTAAACGTTTGTAAAATGTTTAACATCCGTTGAAATTACTATATAGGCGCGTTCGCGCGTTTCTTCTTGAAGCGCGTATTTTCTGTTACATCGCGCGGATAATATTCTCGGAGAAACTTTTTTTTCTCACGACAACGAACGCAACCTTGCGAAATATGCGAACGTGATGTTCACGGATGGTACCTCTCTCGGTATCAAGACGTTTAGCGAAAAAGAGAGCCGGAGAGAGAGAGAGAGAGAAGAGAGCGCGAAGAGCAGGGAGAAGATTAAAAGAGGGAGACTTTGTCGGATTGGCGAAGTCGAGGCTGCCGAGCCACGACTTGACATCGCTGACCCGTGGCGTTTCACGATACATGAAGAGGTCGCCGAAGAACCCGCCGAGATCGCTACTTGAACGAGGCGTACCGCCCGTTAAGTAGGCGGCACGAACGATCCCGACGGATTAATCGCGGAAAGTGTGAAGCGACCTGAAGCGCACGGTAGGTCTACCCGGCAGCGAACCGTTGCTAATTCGCAACCAAGGAGGCCGGGGTGAACGCCGACACCGTGCGCGAATTTAAAAGATTCCTCGCGGCACTTTGCCGTATTACACAGGCGGCCGCGGAAGAGGTATCCATCAGCGGGAGGGGCAAGGAGAGATAGAAAGAGATTCTCTCGCAATTTGCGGAGGAATCTTTCCGATTCAACGTGAAGCTTGATCACCGGCCCGGCGTTCTCGTGACGGAAAATTTCAATTTATTTCGCGACTTTAAAACTCCGAATATCCAGGAATAGAATGACGGGGAGAGATGAGTAAATTATATAGATTTTTGTTTTACGCGTCTCTGAATTTATATCGCATATCAATTGCGTGGCAATACGCGAGCACTAAGCTCGTAAAGACGTGTGTGAAATCGACACCTAAGAGATAATACGTATTGCATGTAACGATCAATGGAAATGTAATTTAAATATATATTATTAAGCAATACGATTTTCTAAAGATTCTTTTCTATATGTACTTTCAGAGATGCTATATCGTGCAGGACAGCATCGAGAGCATCGATGTGATGAGTCCTCACCGCTTCGATGCTCTCGATGCTCTCGATTCTCTGTGCTGTCCTGCACAATATGGCATCTCTGTGTACTTTATATGTATCCTGTTAATTATGTTTGGTTTATTTTAGGGGGTTATAGCCCCCACAATTTTTCAAAAATTTTTAAGCAAATACTAGCTTATTTCACATTACAATCAAAGTCAACTTATTTTCTCAAATACTTTACAAGAAACTTTTGTACATATATACAAACCTTAGAAACTTACTAAATTATACCAAGCACGAAAAATTCTTGCTTAAATTCTAAATGCTGAATTTTAGAAAGATTCCTTCGTGCTTGGATCTTATGAAGAAGTAAATTTACTTAAATTTTAAATTTAATTTTTTTGTACTTTTTTGCATTTTTTATATTTTTTTTGCTTCTTATACTACTTATTCCTAGATGCGGAAAAGCTTGCTCTTCGCGTATTTATTATGAGCGGTATACATTCTCATACACGAGAAACAGTTTATGTGTAAATCCATCTAGCGGTGTAAAGTTGTAACATACGCGCGTTTCGTGTGTGTGCGTGTGTTACAACTTTACATTGCTAGATGGATTTACACATAAACTGTTTCTCGTGTATGAGAATGTATACCGCTCATAATAAATACGCGAAGAGCAAGCTATTCCACATCTAGGAATAAGTAGTATAGGAAGCAAAAAAAATATAAAAAATACAAAAAAATACAAAAAAATTACATTTAGAATTTAAGTGAATTTAATAATAATTCTTCGTAAGAGATTTAAACGCTATAATGCTAAAATATAATGCTAAATTTAGAATTTGAGTAAGTTTTTCGTGTTTGGTATAATTTTAGTAGGTTTGTTATATATGCGTACAAAAGTTTCTTATAGTATAAAGTATTTTAGAAAATACATGATTGAAATGGCAGCAATTATTTAAATTTTTGAACCGTGGGGGCTTATGCCCCTACATAAAAGAAACCAAACATAATTAACGGGATACATATAAAGTACATGTAGAAAAGAATCTTTTGTAGAAAAGAATCTAGAAAATCGTGTTGCTTAATAATATATATTTAAATTACATTTCCATTGATCGTTACATACAATACGTATTATCTCTCGTAACACACGTGTAATACACGCTTTGTGTTTATGAAGTTTTTACGAAGAAAGACTCGTATATTTTCTGTGTGTACATACGTATGTGCGTGCGTATTGTAACTACGCATTGTATACTAAAGGTATACGTATTTTATACCAGTATAATCGGATAGCACTTTCTCGTGTACGAAGAATATACAAACTGTTCGTAATAGCAAGCTTCTTTGTTACTTTTTTTAATTTTTTCTTCTCAGTCACTTTTGTCTGATTGACTTGCAGTTCTAATTAAGGGATGTAATGCGGTGTCTTATATAAGATGTGACATAAACATAATAACATTTTTAAATAAAATTTTTGAATTCTTTGTAAAATTCTCTAGGAACGACGAGCCTAACATTTAATTACTGCGCCGACCGAGCGGCATTATACAATGTAGTTATTGACAGGGTATATCTGTGCGGATAAGTAATGGATAGGCGTGCGGGGTAATCTGAGATATTGGTTGCAAAGTGTGGAACGGCTTGAATAATCTAGCGAGTTTGCCGGTGAAACGCATCCAGGCGTTGCTAATTCCAGCGTATTGCAACGATGTATCTCGGAGTGATACCCGATTCTCTCTCGGAAGGAACGAAGGAAAGTGTGTGTGCGCGCGCGCACGCGCGGCGTTTTGCAGACGCGGACTTTGCTCCCGAGACCGACACACAACCGCGCCGATCCGATTACATATTCATATAATCTTCGAGTGTGCGGCCATTTTCACGGAGTCGCAATTAACGCAGAGAGTCGAGAAAATTAGAGTGCCGTTACAGAAAATCAATGCGCGCGGGACGCGCGCGGTTGCGCTTGCTAGCAAATTGCCCGTATATACGCGCGTGCTGCAATTTATATTCCCTCCGATCTTTTTGCTACAAATCTACAAACCACATAGTCGTCTCGTTTGTTTTACGACTCGTCGGCGATCGGTGTGTGGCATTGCAAAATGAATATTGAATAATTAAACTCGCGTAAGCAAAATCTTACGACCTTCTGACTCACGAGGAAGCTTGGCCGCCATAAATCATTGTGCGCTCTGTGATTTGCGTGTATGTTAAACGAACGCGCGTGCAACCGATTTGACTTTATATATATTAAAATACGAATTTATCGATTCTTTCACAGTTCGCTGTTTTATTCCGCAATTATCGAGCGCGGTTGTTTCGCAACTTTTCTGTATATACACATTGAAGTAACACGCACGCGAGAGAGCGCGCGCGGTTGATTATTAAAGAAAATAACGCACGAAGAAAATTCGGCGAACCGGAACGAATCCGGAACGTCAGCATCGCGACTGCGATTCGCGTGGTGTGTTGCTTGCTTCTCGCAAGAACACCTTCACCTGTGGAAGAGTAGACATCCTTGAAGACCTCTCTCCCTTCGCGGTGGGAGGTTTGTTTTTTCTCTGTCGCGTCGATTATCCCTCGACGGATAATCTCGCGCGCGCCGCGACTCGAATTAACGTCCAGTCGAATTAATTTTTTTCGATTCCGCGGCGAAATCGACGCGCGTCGCGACGCGACGAGCGAAACTCGCGTATGAAAAGATCGTCGCGCGTGAATTTCAGGCGAACGGGAACATCGTCATGCTCGAAGCTATCGCTGTTATTAATTGCGCTTGTCGGATCAATATCCATTATTGGCGAACTTAATTATCGATCAAAGCGTGCGCTGACAGCTGCGTGATCGCGAAACTTAATAAATGCGCGGCGTTTAAAACCTAGAGACGAGCGAGATCGCCGCGACGTGAAATAATAACGGAGACGAGCAAACGTTTGCGGGCCAAACATGACCTTTTATTTGAATTCGGACAGAACTCGCGTTTTGACACGTGTGTGTTCGCACACGTGAAATTATCATCGGAGGAACACGACGCGTAGTAAGAAAATATTTTGAAATACAATTTCGCGTCGCTGCTTTTTTTCATCGTTTAAACGGCACGGCCGGTCGGTACCCCGTCGCCCGAATCTCTTCGAAAACACTTCTTGGCATTCTCGTTTCTTTCTCGTTTTTACTCTCGACCAGTTTAAAAGAGACTCTCGAAAAGTCCGACGTCACGTCGTGATGGTTAAAACGACAAACACGAGTGACGCCGGTGACCTCTTTTGTAATCTTCACTCGAGAAACTCCCCCTCGTTAATTTTGCCTTTAATCCGATCGCGGGCAGATCTTCTCTCACGCAGCGAAACGCTGGTTTTTTTTTTTTTTTTTACCACACACGGCACATATGCGAGAAACGAGAATTTATTACCGCTGTTCAAAATGTTTGATAATTTTAAACCTTTTACGGCAATCAGCAAATGCAATTAGCCAGGGAAAGTGTTGATACCCTTAATCAGACTTTCAAAAACCATTTTTTATCAAACAGATGACTCGGTACTTCTCGGCGTGTACTCGCGTCAATATTACCGAATGCAAATCGTAAACCGATGTAAAACTCTGACGCGCAAACAAATTATGTTATTTTGACATTATTAAATTTTATGTTCCGCGAACTTAATTCTCGTGAATTATACAGCTCGCACATTAGTCTTGTGAGAGAACAAGATTTAATAGGCGGTTCTACAGCGCGCATGTCGTAAGAAATTTATCTCCGCGTGCGGTTTTTATGTTTAAAACCTACCAGTAATTAATTCCATTTTATTTACGGCGTTCGAACACGTCACTCGGAGGAGACACCTGCGCGATACCGGCGCGACTTTCAAATCAATTTTGATTAATTTCGTTTCGCCGGCGTCTTCTCTTCGTCTTAATCTCAAGAGAATTGAGCGATTACCGAGATTTTCCTCTCTCTCTCAGTCGACGAAACCGCGCGATTGTTTTTGGCCACGTCCGCGATTAACATTTAAACATATGATAGAGAAATCATCCGTCAAAGAAACGGGACGCGAGGCGTGTCGAAAATTCAAGTCGTTCGGCCCGCGACGAGAGAACACTCCGTGACACGCGCGTTGGGAAACGAGAGAGGTCCTTTTCTGGTGAAATATTACGTGTATCGATGCCTCAAGGGCAAACGCCGGGATCGTAAATCATCCTCCGGGCCCATCTGGGCCCCCCGAGTTTCTTTTTCCCCGGAAGCGAGCCCGCGCTCGTACGCGCTCGTTATTGGTTACGAACTCAACCCGATTCGTTCGGCTGTCGGCGTGCGGATTCGCCGAACGATTATTGATTTCTCTCCGATAAGAATTTCGTCGGCGCGTTATTCGGAAGAGCGAGCGAGCGAGCATACGAGCGTGTCCGGGGAGAGCAGCGGCAAATTAATAATAACGATTATATGCGCGCGAATATCGGGAGAGAAAACAAACAAACACGCGTGCAATCGATTCGCGGCGTTACGAACCGTGGCGAATTGTGTGCGTAATTTGCCCACGTACCCACGTCCCCGCGCCACCGGGCCCGCCGATTCCACGCTGATTATCGCGTTGCATAATTATCCCGCGAGTAAATCGAAGGGTAGAGTTTCTTTCGCGGCGACGAGAAAGCGGAGAAGCGGTAATGAGTAACAAAATGAACAAAACGCAACAATCTGTAAAGAAGAGAATAATTGCAAGTAAACGACTTTCTTCAGTAAATAAATTGTTATCGCAATTACACGCCTGTAAAATCTTTCTTCCACACTTATCTCAAAAAGCGAGAGAGAGAGAGGGCGAAAGAGAATGTGTGTGTGTGTGTGTGTGTGTGAGTGAGAGAACGTTGTTCGAAACTACAACTAAATAATCGTCGTATGCATCGCGCGCGTGATTCATGCGAGTTATGCGTGTCTCAACACGGGAGGTTAATGGTCTTTATTAAAACGCTTTACAGCCCCGGCTCTGTGTAGAGTGGAAAAGTCTTAATCGCGATAGAACTTTTCGCCCGTCTCCCGCCGCCATCCCCGAATGCACGTCGCGCGGCGCATATGGTTGCGGAGTCCTTTTTCCAGAGTCCGTTTACTGGTCCTGGCAACACCGGTAACGAACTCCTTTCGAGAAAACGCCCGTCTTGTGTATATATATATATGTATATCGTTATAGGTACGTGCGTTTATGCCAAGGAGAGAAACCACGATAAGCGTCGACAGGCCGCGCGCGATGCAATTACCCGATACCGCGATCGAACTCACCGACCGTGTGTGTGCGTCGATGGTGGTTTTTGCAACGCGCGGCTCCGATCATAATCGGCCGGACTTATCGATCCTTCCCCTCCTCCGCGCGGAATTGGTTCGTCAGCTCGCAACGCTTGGGCAACGCTCGGGCTGGAATAAACGGCGAGAAATATCGCGGGAGACTAGTCCTTTCTCCCGTGAGCGAGATTTTTTTTTTTTCCCCAGCTGCCACGAATGTGCGTGCAACGTTTTATATTTTCATAATCAAAAAGCAGATTGCAAATCTCGAAGAGATTAAAATCTAGCGAAACGTTCTAACGAGTTTCCTGAATTATTTGCTGCCTTTCAGTTTTTGTCCGAAAGATACGTATTTTCCAAAAAATTTAATCGCGTAAAAACTGCATCGAATTCTGCTCGCGCGTCTCGTAACAAAAACGGAGTCGCGGTTTGTTACGAGAGACGCGTATTTTTTTTTTTTTTTTTCCAGAGCGCAAAATCGACGGAACTGCATTTTCCACAATTGCTCGCGTCACGCGTTATTTTATGCATATACACGTCCGATGCGAATCAATTTTCTGAGATTGCGTGATACACATATCTGCGAACAACGTGTCTCTCATTTAATAGGAAAGAAGCTTGAATTATATAGACGGAGACGACCGGAAACTTACTCACTCGCCGCGGTCTCATTATTATACGATGATTGCGCGAGGTATATATATATACGCACGAGGGTCAGAGTTACGCACCTCGTAACGCCACTTTCGTAATCCGGTATTATAATGCGGTTGTCCGTAGTATTGCGCGGACTCCGCAATACCACGTTGCAAACGAGAGAAAAATGGGATCCCCGCGCGCTCCTTTCCGTCGGAGGAGCTGCGCCCCTCGCGCGATTCCCAAGAATTTTTTTTTTCTTTACATAATCCGCGACGGACACACAATCGCTCGGATCTTTCTTATAAGACCATCTCTTTTGTGCGCGGCCGCGGTGTATATTATAGTAATAACAGTAGTAAATTTCTCGTTACGGCGCAATCCGAACTCCCTTTACGACCGCGCGATTTATGCAAACTTTGTTTCGCGTCTTAAAATCCGGTTATGCACTCGCGCGTAAAGGAGATTTTCGAGCATGGCCGGCTAATAGGGTGATTCAAGCGTGTATAAATCTTAAATGTACGAACACATTACACAATAGAGATAATATATATTTAAATTGTTCGACACTTCGCGGGTCCGGTGTACATATTTTTTCCCGAACGAATGAAAGGCGCGAAGAAAGTTTCGGGAGATAAACCTTTCAAAGACCACGGCTGACATATCGATACGTCAACGATCGAGTTAGAAGCGTGAATAGAAAAAAAAGGATAGAACAAAGAGGCGCGGCGTAATTACAGAACGAGAAACGCGCGTGGACGCCCGCGGGGGCCGATGGACCTGGCGCAAGCTCACGGTCGTAAGGTATTCACGAGTCCGTCTCTCGTATATAGTTCTGATAATTACGAGGCGACTCGAAGATCCACGAGGTATCCGGACTTGATGGATTAAACCGATTCGCGGAACCGTGTCGAGCGCGCGGCGCGACGACAGAAAACAGTCCGGGATCGACGACTTCATCGCTCAGGCGCGGCTCGCACGCGAAGATCGATTGGCGTGTGTGTATCGACGTAGTTCTCCGGAATCGAACACGATGGGATGACGATCGATCGTGCGCATGCTCGATTTTTTTCTTCGTTCATATAACAGGAGGAAAATGGTTTGCTAAATGACGGCTGTTAAAACGTGGGCGTGCAGCAATGAGGAAGAGAGACTCGGAGAGAAACAGTTTTATGTAACAAATCGTCAGTATGTAGTTTATATCCAGATATCGAATCCAGCAGATCCTGAGAAATTCGTCTCGGTTGTTTAATGCCTTATACGAAAAAAAAAAGATGTTAAATCAACAGCATTCGTTTAATTAAAATTTATTCTGTTGATGCAACATCAATATTACACACAGATAGTTGCTTTAAAAATTTTAAAATTCATCGCATACGCAATTGAACTTATTTTTTAATAAATTTATTTTTGTGGCAGCTCGTTACGTCGACTTTAATTGAATACTCCATTTTTTATTTGTGTAGAAATTTTAAACGATGAATTCAGAGTTTCGAATGCTTCGAGTATTTTCTAACTTAGCGATTGTTCGATTATTATATCAAGAGAGAGAGAGAGAGAGAAATTAAATTGATAGTAATTGACACATTAGCACGTGTATCGACGTATCAGAAATAATATATTCCACATACAAAGTATATTATTGTTTCGAGCAATTAAATTGCTAATATCTCACACGTGTCATTTCTGCTTTCGCGATCGCGCAGTCATCAACGCCGGAGATCAACACGAACGTTCTCCGAGTTCCATTGAACGCCACAGACGCGGGCGGTGATTTATTGCGAAAGAGCCGCGAGAGCATCTCGGATCGATAGGCCGAAGATCGGCACGGCCGAGTCGTTGAAGCGTCAGGGTTCAAGCGGCGCTAACGGGTTAATCGGCGAGGAGCGAAAATCGCACAGTCGGTGAGCGAGCATTATGAATATTAATAAGACGCGTATCTAGGATTTATATCTATGGGATAACCGACTCCCGCGCGTGGGCCGTCGATCGTTGTTGAGCGTTAGACTCGCGCAAGATTAACCGCAGCGCCGAGACCGTGCTGTAGCGCTAGGTTTCGCGTTTATTGTGCGCTCGCGCCCAGGGTTTGCTGGACGCATCGTTGTCGGTCAGAATGACCTATATGTTCAAAAGTGCGCAAATACGACGTTCGTAACTGTAAATCACGCGCGCATATAAATAGGGTGGCTTTAAGAGGCTCTTAAATTTCCGGAGGGCAAAGCGGGAAATAAAAGATCGGAGCGTGTAAGCGCGTGTGTAAAAATTCACATTCGCGCGTCACGTACTTACACACAAATGTCATGGGAGAAATATATCAAAGAAAATAAGGTAACCAATTTACATTACGTGTATATCTCTTGGAAAATCGTACGTGTCACAATTTCGCGCGATTTATTTTTACAGTAACATAACATCTGCAAATATACGCGCGCGGTATTGTGTTATGCGCGTTAATAGTTTTGTTCGCGGTAACAATAACACCGCAGGCATGTAACTGCGGAGATCGGCATGCCGATTGTATTCGATCAATCCGATCAAGGTCGTTCGCGCGTGATCTGCACCCGTGAAATATTATCTTATTGTGCCGATTTTTTTTTTCCGGCATCTCTTTCCTCGTCGACCCCGCCGCGGTGTGTATACGTGACGCACTGCGTACGCAACAGGATATCGGCGGGCTCGCGCGCGGGGCAATTACAAAAGGCGCGGGAAGCAAGTATCGTTAAATCGTTCGCGGATGGATTGTGCAAAAGGCGCGATTACAAAAACGATACGATTCAAGTAACGCGCTTTCAGCGCGGACCCGTGAGATGACTGTGCAATATAAACGAAAGCAATAACAATGCAATCACGGTCTAATGAGGAGAAACGAGTTTACAGATGTATTTTTTTTTTTTTTATTGTTAACAAACATTATTGCTACGTATCTTTATATCGGACCTTGTGTTTGTACCGCGTTTACTTATTCAAGAACAGAGATACCGCGGTCTATGTATTTCTTCCCAGTCCTTGTACGAATCAATTTAAAGAGCGTGAAACGTACGACCGACATCGGTTTTGATCGGTCGGCTTTGCTGTAAGCCGGCTTCGTTATGGCGCGCGACGACGATGCATCGTGGAAAGGGCATAATTTTCACTTCCCGCATGCGAATCGCGTCGGGACGCGTCGTTGTCAACCCGCAGGGCACAAAACATGTGCGTTTTGCGTTGGTACTCACGCGCGATATACACACACACACACACACACATTACATGTACGAACGCTCGTTGTCGGGCGAGCCGGTCGCAGGGGTGTGCGATACGTACGCGCGCGGTGGTTTGACATCCGCTATACATTCACTATTGCACAAGCGATAGATAGGCCTCCTTCGCGCCGGTATCTCTCGCTGTCTCGTGTGTGCGCGGAGCGAATTCTTCGTTGCCGCGGACTCCGCACACGCCTTGGTACACACCCTCACGAGTAGGTGAACACACCGGACTCTACCGCCCCACCATCGTCGTCTTCCTCTCGCCCGGCCGAAACCTGTCGGGAAAGAGAGAAACACCGAGAGGTTTAGTTATTTTTGTTTTGTTTTGTTTTTGTAATTTTTGTCTCTGTGTTCGGAAAGCGACGTGCGCTTGGATTTGTGCGAGGTAAAATACAATATATATTTGTTCTATAGAATTGTACTATTGCGATGGATATCTTTGCACTTCGCGTGGTGTCGGCAAGGATGTCGATGTTTTAGCGAGCGTATGTAATTTTTCGTGCTGTACAAGAATGCATTTCTTTGATTTGCAAAAAGCGAGTGACGCTTTTCTTACATTGTGACACCTACGTGGCGTTGGGAACGTTCGTTGACATTACATCGCGCGACATATTTTTCTCGGAGCTTTTTGCGGAGCAGTGATTCATACGCGATCTTGAGCTATCGATCAGCAAATAAGCTTTGAATTTAGCGCAGAGTATTTAAGATTAGAGTAAAATATTGGAAAAAGAGAGAATAAAATCTTTCTCTCTGTGTCGAAAATAATGAAATAGATAAACGAAGTATATTCGCTTGAGATCGTCGTCGGCATTTTTCTTATTCGATACGCTGCAATACGCGACACACGTCCTGTGAGGACGTGTGTGAAATTGACACGTAGAAGATAGCACGCGTCGCGATGAAGAAATTTAAATACATATTTAAGCGACACACACAATTTTTTGAAAATTCTTTCCTATGTGTATTTATATGCAGTCTATCACAATTATGTTTGATTTATTTTATGTGAGGACACCGAGTCCCCACATTTCAAAAAATAGTTTTTCTCACGAAGAAAAAGTAACAAAACGAA
>QVOA01002427.1:0-15826 GCA_014825685.1 Pseudomyrmex cubaensis
GGTAAAAGCGCTTTTACCTCATAGAGTTAAGAGCTTATAGAGTTAAGAGCTCATTAATTGTTAAGAGTTAATTTGGGACGCGCTCTAAAAGCCAAGAAATGCGGCAAGTAAAAATTTCTCTTGGTGCATGATTGGTTGGGGTAGAGCGTTGTTGCGGCTGTAATCTTGTTTTAATGACAATTTGTTTATTATTTTCTTTGATGCCACGCCCAAAATAAAGGGCATTTTCAAATGTCATGATGCCGCCTTGAGAACGAAAGCGCCATATTGATTGAGATGACGTAATAATAATATCGTCATCTTCTTGTTTGATTGAAAGTGAAGGATGGAGGTAGAAGCGTGTTGTGCAAAAAATTGCTGTTTCTGCTTGGATAATATCACAGCCTTTAAGCTCATTACCCTCATTGGCAAGATAAAATTGCCGATGCCATGTTGCACCATGAGAGCTATAATAGCCATCATGGAAACATTCTAGCCAGTCTTTTCCATTTTGATGGTAATGATCTGAGGTGACATGTGTGGGATAGCGAATAATATGACCATCTTGATCAAATTCTGAGGATGATTCACCATTTAAGGTGATAACATTATGTGCAACACTTTCACGAAGCAGGCTCTTAAAAGGCTCAAAGCTATTAGCGCCTGAATTGACTAAAATGCGTTGTGTATCATGTGAAAATTCAAAAGATAAGGTTCCTGCATGGGCTTTTTTATCAAAAGGCGTGTGAGGGGGAGAGGCTGCATCTACTAAAAGAAGAGAGCGCCCGGAAGTGAGTCTTACAAAGCCACCATTAGGGAGGATAGGTGAAATAATGCGGTAACGCTCGGCCCTATCAAGAAGATGGTCAATTTCTTTTGCGCAACGTTCATGAGAGCCATTAAAGAGAGAAAGCGCGCCATCATGGTGGCAAAATGCACGTAAGACAGCACACGTTTTTTTGATTTTTTCTTGTAAAATTGTAGGTGTTGCAAGACCGAGAGCTGTAAACATCGCAGAGATGCTCACAAGTTCATGCACAATTTGAAATTGTGCTTCTGGGCTGCGCTCAATAGCAGTGCCATCTTCTAGGATAAGGCGTTCTAATTCTTGAGGAAAATATTTTTGAAAACGTTGATAAAAGATTTTTTTATTAGGAAAAGCCATGAAAGCGGCAAGCAGACCACGCAGGGAAGAAAAACTTTCCCATCCATAATTTTGAAGTGGCAGCAGGGCTGAGAGCATGCGCCCTTCTTTTTGGATCAGGGCCATGATTGTTTTTTTTACATGATCTTGGGCTGTCATGAGGCAAAACTCATAATGTCCAAGAATATAAGAGATGCGTTTCCCTATGATTGTAGGGTCTGATGCAATCTTATCTTTAGGGGGCATTTTTGCCCATGAATGGATGAGATGGCGTGCTTTAAGGCGTGCATCATTGGTACCAAATGCATGTAGATCGCGGAGCCAAATAAAACTATATAACCAGTGTTTAATTTGAGGGGGCCAGTCTTCTTCCCATATCGTATCGGTATTAAAATTATATTCTTTTTCAAAAAGTTTGAAATGCCCTTCAACGAAGTGCAGCCCTTGTTCAATATTGCCATGAAGGAGATCATGGTAAAGAAAGCTTGGACGCGTGGAGGCTTTTTTACTGATTTCTCTTTTAGCAAAGAAAATTTTCAGCTTTCTCCACACGCGTCCTTAATCCTTTTTATGAATTATTGATTTATAGCATTATCTTTAAGCATTTTGATAGCTTGATCGCGATCTTTTTGACCAAAAATAGCTGAACCTGCCACAAGCATAGTCGCGCCCGCTTTGGTTACAAGAGGGGTTGTTTGGCAATCTATTCCGCCATCAACGCCTAAGACAATAGAGCGCTGGCTCTTTTTGATCATATCAGAGAGTTCTTGGATTTTTGCAAGCTGGCTATGGAGAAATTTTTGCCCACCAAAACCAGGATTGACTGTCATGACAAGGATAATATCAACAAGATCCATAATTTCTGAAATTGCCTGGGCAGGTGTGCCCGGACATAGAGCAATCCCCGCTTTACAACCAAGTTTATGAATTGTTTGGAGTGTACGGTGAATATGAGGATTATTTTCAATATGGACAGTAATATGATCAGCCCCGGCTTGCGCTGTTGCTTCTAAGAAAGGATCGCTAGGTTCGATCATGAGGTGAACGTCAAATTTTGCTTGGCTATGAGGGCGGAGCGCCTTAATGACAGGCATGCCAAAGGAGATATTAGGAACAAAATGACCATCCATGACATCAAGATGTACCCAAGGAGCGCCTTCAATCTCTTTTAGTTCTCTTTCTAGATTTGCAAAATCTGCTGCAAGAATGCTTGGTGCAATTATGGGCATAACTTTCTCCGAAGCGATATGATTATAGTATAAAGGTTATATTTTTGTAAAATTATATCAGGAAAGTGATTTTATTTCTAATTTTTTCTAAGGAATATTATTATATTATGAAAATATTATCATAAAATATTGATAAATTTTTATAGACAATAAGGAAGATTTTTCTTAATTTCGGAATGTTCTGGGGGGTGTCCTATATTTCTTATGAAATATTAGGGCTGAGATGATGATTCAAACCCTTTGAACCTGATCCAGCTCATACTGGCGAAGGGACAGGAATGATTATTTTGATTCTTATGGCGTTTTAGAGCCATAAAGACAAAATTTCTCCCAAGCTTGTTTTTTTTGTTGGATCTTTTCTGTTGCGCTTTGGCGTATTTTGGAGAGAAGATTCATGTTTACATCCTATAAGATGCGCTTTTTATGCGCTATGTCGCTCCCGTGGTTTTTTATTTATTGTGAGGGAGCTTATTGTGAGGCAGCTTATGGCGCGCCTAAAGATAATAAAAATTCTGTGCATAAAAATTCTGTGCATAAAGATTCTGTGCATAAAAATTATGTGCATAAAAATTATGTGCATAAAAATTATGTGCATAAAAATTATGTGCATAAAAATTTAAATCAGCAAGCAAGTAAGCAGGCAAGCAAGCAAGCAAGCAACCAGGCAAGCAAGCAGGCGTCAAATTATCAAGCGTCAAAAGTAGAAAATGTTACAATTCATGCGCATTCTGCTTCTGAAATAGGAGGGGGATTAATAACGCCTCAGCATCAAATGCAGGCGCGAAGTGTGGTGGGGCGTGCTTATATTGATATAGAAGCGCCGACTTCTACAGCGTTTCAGTTGATTTCTATGGTTCCTGGGGCGAATGTTTCTAATTCTGATCCTTTTGGTATCTCACCACAAACTAATATTAGTGTGAGAGGGTTAAATGGTGATGAAATAGGCTATGTGCTTGATGGTATGCCAATGAATGATCTGGCTTATTATGGGGGATATCCAAGCCAGTTTGCTGATAGTGAGAATTATAGCACTGTTGCTTTGCAGCAAGGTTCGGCAGATTTAGACAGTCCTGTTCTTAATGCAGCAGGGGGGTTAATGACGATGAGTTATCGTAATCCCTCATATAAAAGGGGGGGGCAGGCAAGTTTTTCTTATGGTTCTTATAATACAAGGCGGGGCTTTATTCGTTTTGAGAGTGGAGAAATTGGGCGTAGTGGTGTGAGGGGTTTTGTCTCTTATTCTAATAGTCATGCCGATAATTGGCGTGGTGCAGGTTATGATACGCGCCAGCATATAGATTTTAAATTTCTAAAAGAGTGGGGGGAGCATAATAGTGTTTCTCTTTTAGGTTCTTGGAATAAGGCTGATACGAGTTATTATCCTAAAGTAACGCTTAAGCAATGGGATAAAGATGGTATTAAAGCCAATAATCTTGCAAAACATTATGATCCTAATGATGCGCAAGGTGGCACTGATTATTGGCGGCTCTGGCGTGATCCAGAAGAGACATTTTATATTGGTGCGCCAGTATATTTGACATTATCTGATCATATGTTCTTAACAGCAACACCTTATGCACAGCGTGCTTATGGTAATGGTCCTTCTGGTTCAACCTTAAATGAAGAGGGTAATTACTTAGGAACAGAAGCACTTCAAGCACCGCTTTCTTTACCTTATGCCGATAAGAATGGTGATGCGGTTGTCCGAGCTGATTATACGCAGAAATCTTATCGTGCAGGTCTTAATACGGCGCTTCATTTTATCCAAAATATGAATAAATCTAAGAAAAATGAAGTAATTCTAGGATATTGGTACGATTATACAGATGATAATGAACAAAATCCATTTACCTCTGTTGCTCCGAATGGATATGCATCAAATATTTGGGGAGATAAAGATCGGGATCATATTCTTTTACCTAATGGAGAACGTTTTTTAGGTGAATCGATTCATACAATGTCGCAAGTTAATGCGCTTTATCTTGCTGATCATTTAAGTTTGTTTCATGGACGTCTTAATATTGAGGCGGGTTTTAAAGAGGTGATGCTTTCGCGTTGGGGTAATAATGATATGCCTGGCCCTCAGCATCATGTGAGTCAAAATAGTGCAGAGCCTCTGCCGCGTTTGGGTATTCGCTGGGCAATAACGCCAAAAGATGAAATATTTTTAAATGGAACGACAAATTTTCGTGCCCCCGCTGTGACAAGCTATTATGATTCTTATAGTTTAACTTCTCCTGATTTAGCCTCTATTGGCTCGAATAAGATTAAAAATGAATATTCGATTTCTGAAGAGATTGGCTATCGAAGGAATGGTGATTGGCTTGTTGGATCGATTAGCTTTTTTAATTATAATTTCACCAATAGGCAGGTTAGCACGATTATAGAAAGAAATAATCTGATGATCTCCTCAACAATTAATGCGGGCGGGCAAACATCGCGCGGTGTGGATATAGAGCTCGGGACAAAGCCTTTTTGGGTAGGAAATTTATTGGGGGGAAAATCTTCCTTAAGTCCTTATGCTTCTTTTGAATATCTTCATGCAACGATTGATAATAATCTTCCGATAGATGGTGATTATTTGCCAACAAAGGGCAAGGAATCAGTGCAAAGCCCGCCGATACAAGCGGCACTTGGCTTGCATTATGCGCTTGATTTTCAAGATAATAGCCAGTTTTTTGGTATGATTACGACCCATTATACGGCGCATCAATATTCTAGCTTTATGAATGATCAGCGTATGGCTTCTTATATGACTGCCGATTTAAGTTTAGGGTATCGTATGGGTAAGATGGCATGGCTGAGCCATCCGACTTTTCAGCTTAATTTTTTAAATTTAAGTAATCAACATTATCTTTCTGGTGTTTCAACAACGCAATTTAATGCCCATGATACTAAGGGGATACATGGTACAATGATTGCGGGGGCGGCGCCTAAATATCGTATAGGGGGTGGTTTTGCCGCACTCTTTACAGCATCGGCAGGATTTTAAAGATGTCCTTACCTCTTGGCATTTGCGATCGGGATCATGGGCATGATTGGGCTTCATTAACGCTTACAGAAATTAATGAAGTTTTGAATTTTTTTTCTTTTAAGCAAGCTTATGAAGCCACACTTTTTGAAAGTTCGCGTCCATTTTCAGCAGCATCTTTGGTGCTCTTAAAAGATGGGATGCGGGTTTTTATTAAAAGACATGCATGCGCGTTACGTCCAAAAGAGGCATTGCAAGAGGAGCATGATTTTCTATTCTTTCTCTATAGAGAGAATATATGTGTCTCTCCACCAATGAGATCAAAAAATGGAGAGACAATTTTGAGCTTAAATGGTGCAACTTATGAGATATTTCCAAGTTTGAAAGGTGAAGATCTTTATCAAAATATTATTTCATGGTCGCCTTATTTAACGCAGCAACATGCGGGGGCTTCTGGAAAAGAACTTGCGATATTTCATAGAAAATCCAGTCAATATTTTGCAGAAGAAAGGAAGAAATATTTATTGCTTTCTGCTTTTACGCCATTTTTAGAGGAAGATTTTCTTGAAGCCCTTAAAACCTATATTTTGCGTATGAATCCGCATGGTGTGGATTTATATCAATGGCTTGATGAAAAGAATTATTGGGATGAAATGGCGTCTTATATAGGATATTTTCATAAAAAAATTGTGCCATTGATGTTCCACGTGAAACTTTCTTGGGGTCATGGTGATTGGGGAGGAACAAATTTATCTTGGAGTGGGGAGAAAATTGCACAGATTTTTGATTTTGGAATGAGCAATTTAATGACGCGCTCTTTTGATATTGCGATAGCGATTGAAAGAAGTTTTGTGAATTGGCTTGATCCGTTTAAAAAACCTGCTTGGTATCAGAAACAATTACAAGAATTTCTTTGTGCTTATCATAAAGAATATCCATTAAGTAAAGAAGAGCGGCAGCTTATTGCGTTATTTCTGCCTCTAACACATGTGATTTTTGCGTTATCTGAAATTATTTATTATCAGTTTCTTCTAAAAAAAGAGGATGATGCGTTTATTGTGTATCATCAATATCTTATTGGTCATTTAAAATGGTTTCTCTCTGATGATGGGAAAGCATTATTGGCTTATTTAGAGAAATGGGCGATGCGACCATGTCCATCTTAGAAGTGATCGCTGTTTTCACAGCAGCTTTAGGGGTTATTTTAACAGCAAGAGAAAAGATTATAGGCTGGTTTTTCGCCCTTTTTGCGGCCTTATGTTATTTTTGGATATTTTTTCAGCAAAAGCTTTATGCTGATATGGTCTTACAACTCATCTTTGCGGGTTGTTCTGTGCAAGGATGGATTTTATGGTCTGGTAGAGGAAGTGGAGAGATAAAAACCCCTTCTGTAAATTATCGCCGCCTTTTAAAGCATGGATTTTACGCATTATTATTAAATAGCGTTCTTTATTATATTTTACGTTTTTGGAGCCAAGATCCTGCACCTTTTTGGGATTCAACATTAAGTTGTGGGAGTATTGTGGCGCAATATTGGACAGCTCTACGATATCGTGTCAGTTGGTTATTATGGGCTTTGATTGATTGCGCCTATGTGGTGCTTTTTTATGAGCGACATTTATATTTAACAATGATGCTATATCTTTGTTTTGTTGTGATATCATTTTATGGTTATTATCAATGGAAAGCCTCCTTTAATAAGGGTGATTAAGGCGCGCAATTTCAGCATCTGTAAGGCGTTGGATACGAATAGCTTTGCCACTTGCATCATAATAAAAAACAGTTGTGCCACGTCTTTGAGCGTAGCCGTCTGGCTGTCCTGTTGGTTTTTTAAAAAGAAGGCGTGCTTGGTCGGGTTGTTCGATCATTTTGTCACCACGTGGCACAAAATGGAACATACTATAATCAAGATGGGTCCTAGGAAGATTAGAGGCGTGATAGAGTTGGTTTAGATTAGGTTTCTTTTCTGCTGCATTGGCAATATTGGAAATATTTGCATAGGTAAGAAAACCTACATTTTGTGAGATAAAAAGAGTCTGTAAGATAAAAAGAGTATAGAAAAATTTTTTAGAGAAAAAAATCTTAGAAAAAAAATCTTTATGCATGATGAAGACCTATCTTGGAAGTTGGGGGGTGAGGGTTAATGGTTGTGGGGGCGCATTCTTTGTTGATTGAGGATGCCAGCCTCCACCTAAGGCGCGATAAAGTGTTATCATATTTTGATAACGTGCTGAACGAATAAGAATTTGTGATTGTTGTGCTTGGTATAAAATGCGTTCTTGATCCAATGTTGTGAGATAATTATCAATGCCAATATGAAAACGTTGTTGCGCAAGTTGGTAAGCAGTTTGGGCTTGTTTGACAAGATTATTCATATGGTTTTCTTGCCGCTTATAGGTTTCGCGTGCGGTAAGCGCATCGGAGACTTCACGAAATGCGGTTTGTACTGTTTTTTGATATTGTGCCGCTGCTTGTGAGGCAAGTGCTTTAGCTGAACGAAGATTGCCTGTATTTTGCCCCCATGTCAGAACAGGAATGCTAATATTAGGCGCTATTCCCCAAGTTTCTGCAAGATTTGTAAAGAGGCGGCGGAATTGTAAAGCGCTTGTGCCTTCTGATGCGGTGAGTGTTACTCGTGGGAAGAAAGCAGCGCGTGCTGCACCAATGGTTGCGTTATTGCCTTTAAAGAGATGTTCTGCAGCTTGAATATCTGGTCTTTGCTCAAGTAAATCTGAAGGTAGACCTGCTGGGAGATCAAGAAGAATTGTTTTTTCATTAAAGTTGCTTGGTGGGTGTATATCATGAGGGAGTTCATGACCGACAAGAAGTGTTAAGGCGTGTTTATCTTGTGCAACAGCACGTTCTTGCTGTTCAATATCTGAACGTGCTTGTTCTAATTCTTGTGCCATTTGTGCAAGGGTTAAGGCATTTGCTTCACCATTTTTATAAGAATCTTGTGTTAAATCATAGGTCGCTTGGCGTGTTTTGGCTGTTGCACGGGCAAGATTTAAGAGTTCTTGATCGGCGCCCCATTGAATATAGGTTTCTGCTAATTGAGAGAGTGTTGTAATCCAGAGATTGCGCAAATTTTCAACAGCGCTAAGGGTTTGTTCTTGTTGGGAGCGTGTAAGGTTGCGAATACGCCCCCAAAGGTCAATTTCATATGAAGAGAAGCCAATAGAGGTTTGAAAAAAGCGTAATGTGCCAACAGTGCGCCCAGAACCTGGCGAGAAGCTAAAGCCTGCAGTATCTGAAGGTGAGCTAAATTCTCCAGAACCTCCAATATTAATTGTTGGGAAGAGGGCTGCATTTTGTACTTGATATTGACCACGTGCTTGGGCAATTGCTGCCATTTGTGCTGCAAGGTCACGGTTATTTTGCGATGTAAGAGAAATTAATTTCTGTAATTGTGGATCGAGGAAAAAATCTTCCCAGCCAATTTCGGAGACAATTTTTTGCGAAGCTGTTTGCGTATTTTCTGTATCTTTTGGATAGGTTGAAGAGAGCGTACTTTCTGGGCGTTTATATTTTGGCGCAAGATTGCACGAGGAAAGAAGAGCTGTTGCGGCAAGTAAAGAAAATAGGCGATATCTCATCATTTTGAAATTTCCTAAAGCTCTTGTTGGTTTGGTTGGGGTGTTTCAAGCTGTTTTGGTTGCACACGAAGGAGGCGTAAAACCGTTACAAAAAAGAGGGGCACGAAATAAACTGCAAGAATAGTCGCTGAGAGCATACCCCCTACGACACATGTTCCGATATCGATGCGTGCAGCAGATCCAGCCCCTGTTGCAACAGCAAGAGGTAAGACACCACAGACAAAGGCGATCGAGGTCATTAAAATTGGACGTAATCTTTCTCTTCCTGCTTTCAGCACAGCTTCTTCTAATGTATCGCCTTGGTCATAAAATTCTTTTGCAAATTCAACGATAAGGATGGCATTTTTTACAGAGAGTCCAACAGTAGTGAGAAGCCCAACTTGGAAATAGACATCATTGGTTAAGCCTTTGAATAAGGTTGCAATAATTGCACCAAGAATACCAAGAGGGAGCACTAAAATAACAGAGAAGGGAATAGCCCAACTTTCGTAAAGTGCTGCAAGACAAAGTAAAATAACGATCGAAGATAAGGCATAAAGTATGCCTGTTGAGGAACCAGAGGCGATTTCTTCAAAAGAGAGCCCTGTCCATTCATGTCCAATCCCTGGGGGAAGGGTTTTTAGGATCTTCTCTATTTCTGCCATGGCACGCCCAGAGCTGATACCTGGTGCGGGTTGGCCTTGGATTTCGTAAGAATTAAGACCGTTATAATTTTCTACTTTTTGCGGACCAACAATCCAGTGACCTGATAAAATGGCATTAAGGGGCACCATATCGCCTTGTGCATTACGAAGATACCATTTTTTAAGATCGTCAGGAATCATGCGACCAGAAGCAGCGCCCTGAATATAAACCTGTTTAACACGGTCATTACGGGTAAATTGATTAACATAAATTGAGCCAAGAGCGCCTTGAATTGTATCATTAATATCAGAATTAGTGATTCCTTGTGCGTTTGCTTTTTCTCTATTGATATCAAGAACATATTGCGGCGCATCTTCCATTCCTAATGGACGCACAGCAGAAAGGAGGGGGTTATGGGCTGCTGCTGCAAGGAGTTTATTACGTGCAGCTAAAAGGCTTTGATGCCCAAGATGCCCATTATCTTCTAATTCCAGATCAAACCCTGTTGCGTTCCCTAATTCCAAAACAGCGGGTGGGTTTACTGCAAAAATTTGCGCAATTGGATTAGCCCAAAAATGCATGGTAATAGCATGCGCAATTGCCATGGTGCTATGGGCATAGCCATGGCGTTCTGACCATGGTTTAAGACTGATAAAGAATGCCCCCGCACTTTGTCCTTGCCCGGCAAAGCTAAAGCCATTCATTGTAAAGATTGATTGAACATCATGAGGGTAGGTTTTAAGAACATACTCAACAATTTTGCGATTAACTTCAGAAGTTTGTGCCTTTGTTGCCCCTGTATGCATGGTGACTTGTCCAAATATAAGGGCCTGATCTTCATCAGGTAAGAAGCCAGAAGGCACGCGCATAAAGAGCCATGCTGCAAGTGCTGTGAAGGCTAAAAAGAGCACCATAGAGCTTTTTGAGTAACGAAGCATTTTTTTGACACCACCGAGATAGTGGTTTGTTACTTTGTCAAAATTTTTATTAAACCAACGCGCGGGCGGAAATTTGACCTCATGATGAACGGGTTTGAGCATTGTTGCGCATAAAGCAGGTGTCATAACCATTGCCACTAAAACAGAAAGCCACATTGCAGCAACAATTGTGATAGAGAATTGTCGGTAAATAACGCCAGTAGAGCCAGAAAAAGCAGCCATTGGAAGAAAAACAGCATTAAGTACGAGCACAATACCGATAAGTGCACCAGAAATTTCGTCCATAGAGCGGCGTGCTGCTTCTTTTGGAGAGAGTTTTTCTGTCGACATAATGCGTTCGACATTCTCTACCACAACAATCGCATCATCAACGAGAAGGCCAACGGCGAGCACCATGGCTAACATTGTTAATGTATTTATCGTATAGCCAAGTACTGCTAAAACGCCAAATAATCCAAGAAGCACAACAGGAACAGCTATTGTTGGGATCAATGTTGCACGGAAATTCTGCAAAAAGATCAACATTACAATAAAGACAAGGGCAATGGCTTCGACCAGTGTTTCAACAACTTCACTGATAGAATGGGTAATAAAAGGTTCTGTATCGAGTGGGTAATGGACTTCTAGCCCAGGAGGGAAGAAGCGTTTAAGTTCTTCTAGCTTATCACGTACTGCTTTTTCGGTAACGAGCTGGTTTGATCCAGGTGCAAGCTTAAGAGCCATGCCTGCAGCGGGCTGGTTATTGAAAGAGGAGGTTATGCTGTAATTTTGTGCACCAAGTTCTACTTTTGCAACATTTTTAAGAAGGACTTGGCTTCCATTTGTTTCAACTTTAAGAATAATATTGCTAAATTGTTCAGGATTACTAAAGCGTGTTGGCCCTATGATGGTTGCATCTAAACCAACATTTTTTTTCGCAGGTAACCCGCCTAATTCCCCTGATGCGATCTGGATATTTTGGTTTTTAATGGCATTTTCGACATCTGTGATTGTTAAGCCATATTGATAGAGTTTATCTGGATCTAACCAGATACGCATTGCATTTTCTGAACCAAAAATTTGGTGATCGCCAACACCTGAGACGCGTGAGAGTGGGTCGGAAATATTAGACGCCACATAATCGGTTACATCTTGCCCGCTCATACTTCCATCAGTGGAAATAAAAGCAATAACCATCATGAAGCTCTTAGCAGCTTTTGTAACACTTAAGCCTTGGGAGACCACTTCTGGTGGGAGGCGTGGTTGTGCGAGTTGGAGTTTGTTTTGCACTTGCACTTGGGCAATATCGGGATTGGTTCCTTGGGCAAATGTGAGGTCAATTTCCATATGTCCGCTGCCTAATGATTGGGCAGAGAGATATTCTAGATGATCGAGTCCGAACATTTGTTGTAATATTGGACGCACAACAGTATTATTGACTGTATCAGCCGAGGCGCCAGGATCATCGACTGTGATGGCTATCATAGGGGGAGCTATTGTTGGATATTGTGCGATAGGCATTTTTGTAATAGAAAGCCCACCAATAAGCATAATGATAATGCCAATAACCCATGCAAAAATGGGGCGATCAATAAAAAAGCGTGAAATAGACATAGATTTTACTCAATAGAAGAGGAAGCAGAAGAGGAAGTTGTTGCTGTATTTGCTTCTTTTGGGGCAACGGGGCTATTAGGATGTATTTTTTGCAAGCCAGTTGTAACGATTTTTTCCCCTTCTTTTAGTCCTGAGAGTACAAGCCATTGATCGCCAACTGCTTCTCCTAAGGTAATGAGGCGTTGCTGAACATGGTTGTGAGCATCAACAACCATAACATAAGGGGCTGCTTTTGCGGTACGTTGCACAGCAATTTGTGGAACAAGAATGGCTGTAGGTTCAGTGCCTTCTTCTATATGGGCATGAACATACATCCCAGGAAGAAGAAGATGCTCGGGGTTAGGCATAAGGGCACGTAAAACAAGTGTGCCTGTGCCTTCATCAACTGTGACTTCGGAAAGTTCTAAGCGCCCAATTTGTGAAAAAAAACTACCATCTGAAAGTTCAAGCTTTACAGCAGCATCAGAGCCATTACGTTTCAAGTGCCCTTCTTTGAGAGCTTTTCTTAAACGAAGCATATCCTCAGCTGCAAGATTCACATCGACATAAATAGGGTCAAGTTGTGTTACAACAGCAATTGATTGGCTTTGATTGGCTGTAACAAGTGCGCCTTCAGTATAAAGTGTTCGTCCAATACGCCCGCTAATGGGTGAATAAACATGGGTATATTTTAAATTAACTTCTGTAGTTTCGAGTTGAGCTTTTGCTTGTACGAGTTGCGCATCTGCTTCACGTGCATCAGCAATCGTATTATCATAATCTTGATTACTAATGGCATGGGTTTTGATAAGCTCTCTATAGCGGCGTAATTGCGTATGAGCACGCAGCGCCCTTGCTTGGCTTTCGAGCATTTTGCCATAAGCTTGATCATAAGCTGCTTGAAAAGGGTCTATATAGATTTGGTAGAGTTGCTGGCCTGCTTCAATATCCATTCCTTGTTCAAATAATCTTTGAACAATAATACCACTCACTTGTGGGCGAATTTGTGCTTGCTTATAGGCTTCGGTACGCCCGGGCAGTGAGATTTCAATCGTGGTAGGGTGTTGATGGAGAGTTTGAACCTCAACTTGTTGCGGAAATATTGGATGAGAAGGTTTTTTCTTCTCACAAGCAGAAACTAATGTGAGGAATCCTAAACCCATAAGATTCGTGTTACGAATAAGAGGGCGTGATAATAATGAATAGAAAAAATAGCGCATGATAAAGGACTTTGATGAATGTGATTTAATGAAACATAGAACGAAAAGAACAGAATCTTAGTGTTTCTTTTAAGTGTTTGATAAGCAACAACCTAAGGAAAAACTATTTTAAATTTTAAAAGTGATGCTTGGAAACTATATAGTTTCCTTTTATAAGGTCAATGATTTTTTTTAATTTTTTCTTTTATCATATTAAGGGAAAATATAGGTTTAGGATAATATTATGCGGGAAAAATCATGTGACTGATCTTTCTAATTCTTCATATGGGCATTGTGAACGTAAAGATATATCGCAAGAGCAAGAGCGGCGTGATAAAATTTTAGAAGCTGCGATGCATCTTTTATGTGAGAAAGGTTATCAATATACCACAATGGAGGATATTGCTTGTAAGTCAGGCATGTCTAAAAAGACTCTTTATCTTCTTTTTTCTTCTAAAGAGATGCTTTTAGAGAGGTTACTTTTAGAGAAATTATTTTCCCCTTTAAATATTGCACCGATTAAATGTAAGACAATTCATGAAACGCTTGTCGCATTAATGTTTCAAATTTCGCAGAAAATGTTAAGCGAGCAAGTAATAGAACTTTTACGTATCATTATTATTGAGACAAAAAGATTCCCTGATATTCAGCATTTAATGCAAGATATTTTTCATCTTTCTGGACGAAAATTTGATGTTCATAATTGGTTAATAGAGCAGCGCACGCAAGGTTATATGCGTTTTGATGATCTTGATGAGGTGATTGATCATCTTTTTGGCCTCACCTTGGCGATTCCTGTTTTGAAGAGTTTAACACATTGCGCACCGCCTAGAGATGAGCAATCATTATATCATTTTATTACTGAAGGGGTACGGGTCTTTTTAGCAGGTTATTATGTAGGTGAGAATGTAGGTGAGAGAATAGAGAATAGAGATAAAATATAAAAAACTTAAGAAGTCTGTATTTGACAGATTGGCAAACTGCTTGCTGTATCTTATGGTAGCTATGCTATAAATACATAGCAGCCACGCTTGTAATGAAGGGATGATGTTCATTCCCAATCTTTGCTGGAGAGCGTTCCTTATATTTGTCAGGAGCATTTTATGAGTACATCGCACGACCAAACCCCACTTCAAGAGGGAGCCATTAGTGAAGAAGGCTATCATAAGGATTTGAGTCGGCGCCATGTGCAAATGATTGCGATTGGTGGTGCGATTGGAACAGGTCTCTTCTTGGGCGCTGGGGCAAGATTGCAAATTGCAGGCCCTTCACTTGCTATTATTTACGCTATTTGTGGTCTTTGCGCTTTTATGGTGTTGCGTGCCACAGGTGAGCTTGTGATGTATCGACCAAGTAGTGGTGGGTTTGTTACTTATGCAAGAGAATTTTTAGGGGAATGGGCTGCTTATGCTGTTGGATGGTTCTTTTTCTTAAATTGGGCAATGAGTGGCATTGTTGATATTACAGCTGCGGCACTTTACATGCATTATTGGCCCTTTTTTGCGAGTTTGCCACAATGGGCAATGGCATTATGTGCACTTCTTCTCGTTGGTGGGGTCAATTTAGCTGGTGTAAAATATTTTGGAGAAATTGAATTTTGGTTTTCTTTAGTTAAAGTTTTAACATTAGTAACATTCCTTGTTGTGGGCACGGGTGTACTTTTTACGCATCATCATCTAGGGCAGTTTACCCCGAGTGTGCATTTAATTTCGCAATATGGTGGGTTCTTTCCTCATGGCATTATTACGCCTCTTTTATTAACACAAGGCGTTGTTTTTGCTTATTCGGCTGTTGAGCTGATTGCTGTTGCAGCAGGTGAATGTAAAGATCCGCATAAAATTGTTCCTAATGCGGTCAATAGTGTGATATGGCGCATTGTCTTTTTCTATGTAGGCTCTGTTATTTTATTGGTTTGCTTATTGCCTTGGTCTGCTTATCAAGGAGGGGTGAGCCCGTTTGTAACATTTTTTGATAAATTAGGTATCCCTGGTGCTGCAGGTATTATGAATTTTGTTGTTCTGACAGCAGCACTTTCAAGCTTAAATTCTGGTCTTTATTCTACAGGGCGTATTTTGCGGGCTTTAGCTGTTGGTGGTTCTGGCCCTAAAATTATGGCAAAGCTTAACAAAAATTCTGTGCCTTATGTTGGGATTTTAGTCACTTTAGTGATTTATCTTATTGGGGTGGCATTAAATTATTATATGCCAGCGCAAATTTTTGAGATTGTTTTAAGTGTGTCTTCTTTGGGTATTTTAGGCACTTGGGCTTGTATTTTATTGTGTCAATTAAGGCTTCATAGCGCAATTAAAAAAGGGAAAGTCGCTGCAACATCATTTCCGATGCCAGGTGCACCTTATACGGGGTGGTTAACGATTGGATTTTTAATGATTGTTTTAGTGATGATGGCATTTGATTACCCAGCAGGTACGTATGCTGTGGCAGGTGTACCAGTTCTTGCAGTGATTTTTATTGCGGGATGGTATCTTCTTCATCCTTCTGCAAAGAAAAATACAAGCGAAGAATAAGAGGCATAAAATAAGAGGCATAAAATAAAAAGGAGGGGAATTCCCCTCC
>QVOA01002428.1:0-34694 GCA_014825685.1 Pseudomyrmex cubaensis
CCCGCCGTTGCACGGCGGCTCGACGCCCGGCGGCAGCACCCCCGGACCAGTTTCCGTTGCCAACGGCGGTGCTCCCGGCGGCGGCGGTGCCGGAGGCGGTAGTGCCGGCGGCACCGGCGGAGGCATGAGTGCCATGGGTAATCCCTACGCAACTATGCAGCTCACGTCGCAGTATCAGTATTGCGCCGCGGAACTTTCGCCGTATCATCATGCCGGACCCGGCGCCACGGCCACCGCCACGGATCCCATGAGGTCCCACGCGGTGTCGTCACACCATCATCCCTGGTACGCACCGGCGCCACCGACCACCAACGACCCACGTTTTGCCAGTGAGTAGTGTTTAATCTTTAGTAAAAAGTTTCACAAAAAACGAATGTCTTTGTTACAAGCGGCGCGAGCAATATTCTACGCGGTGACTAAAAAAAACCTTGATCGTGCATCTAAACCTTCAGAATCTTTAACGAGTAGAGAAACAAAATTAATTCAATAATTAAAACTGTTTCCGAGAAGTTTCATTCACTCCATGCCGTAAAGTTGAATTTTTTCGTAGAATGTTGCTCCAAAATCATAATCTCGCCTCGGTGTTGCGCGTGCATTGTTCAACTTCTTGATGTTTTGTTACGTTACACTCACATCAGCGATGTGTTTAGCAAAGTTTTACATCGACGCGATTTATATTCCGTTCGCTTTACGACCCTTTAGACACGGAAGAATATTTCAAGCACATATATATACACTCGAACGCTTGTCAGGCAAGCAAAAAAAAAAAAAAGCTTTCCTCGTCTACATATTGATTAATTCAGCGGGGCCAGCCTCGGTGGATTACATCTCCGGACAGTTGAGTCTGTCGGCTAAACGTTACCCGAATGCAAACAGTTATTCTGTCAGCCTGTTAAACGAGTTCCGAGGCGTCTGTATTTATTAAAAGCTCGACGTGTGGTTTCATAGGATACAATTGTATGTTCACAAACGCGTTTCTGTCTCTGACAATCAGCCATGAAAATCAGCAATTCGATATATAGTCCTAAGCGCGAACGATCCCCATCTGTTATTCAACCATCCCAACGATCACAACGGAAAAATTGACGATTGAAGTCTTTGTGGACGTTTGAAGAAACCACGTTATTGGATGTTCATCAAAAACCGCTTGTCTTCTATTTTGTGTAAAATAAATAATAAGTGCCGGAAGCGACAAGGAAAGTAATCGGAAAGAGAGACATTGTATGCATTGTGTGTGACTCGACAAACGCGCGCGCGCGCAAAACTTATATCTCAGAACCAGCTATTCCTCCCGTCTTCCGATAGTCACGTTCGTCACACTTTTATCGTTTTCGTTTTGTCGTTGTAACGACAAAATCATGGATACGTTGGTCCTATTGGGAAGGAAAAGAGGAGGGGGGGAATCCGACGAGAGTGTCAGTCTCACGTTACTAAGTTAACGAAAGAGCGCCTCTGGGTCGTTAATTGGTTAAAGGAGAACCCGCGCGGCAATCCTCAACTTTCGATCATCATCCGCGAGAGAAAATCTTCGCGAGAGAAACAACTCACTTTTATTCGGAAACACGCAAATGTGCACTAATACAGGGCAAGGTTAGCAGAGACAGCAATGCGTTCTTCAAGCGAAATCTTCTCCCTTCTCCTCTCCCGAGTGGTTTAAAAGGGGGTCGAAACGCGTAAAAGTGTGTTTCCGGAAAAAAAATGTAGAAGCTTTGACACATCCGGAGATCCATTTAGATGTCCAGAGGCGCCGCGTACGAAGTTTCGCGTTTCAGTATCCACAAAAGGCTCCGTTACGTACGTGCTACTATATCGGCCAACAATACGCGCATCTTTCGTCACAACTTGTGTCAACAAGCGGTTTCGTCTCCTCTGTGGATTTTTGTCCATCGCACGTGCCACTCTCGCTCGCGAGAGAGCTTGCCGCGATCGTGTCGTCCGCTCCCATGTGCGTGTATTCGCCGTATATCGATCGAGAATTCGTCGAGAGCGCGGCGACTACCGGACGGCGCTGAGGATTTTAGTTAAACAAATAAGCGAGAAAGACTCGGTCCTCTCGAGTTAGCGGATGCCTAAGACGCGCGGATACCGCCGAATTCGATTTCAACGGGACTTAACGTCCCTTCCCCGGCAAGATAAACAGAGAGAGCGCGAGGGAAAACCGGAGTTTCTCTCCGCGGATGGCATCGCGCGAAGCGAATTCTCCTCGGATGCAATCGTTCGATTTTAATTCTTTGTGTTTTGTTGTTGTTTTTTTTTACAAACCTCTCTGATTTCTTTGTAAGAAGTGCAGAGGTTTCCTTCGAGGTCTTGTTCGGTGACAACTCGCCTCCGTAGCGAGCTTATAGATACCCAAGTTCTCTGCGCTCAGATGTAACACTGTCTTCCAAGTATCGTACACCTTCAAGGATTTATTTTTGCGCATAAGTATGTTAATCAGCAATCTCCTTGATCCGCGGCATTGTAATGTCACTGCTACTTGCCAATCGAACGTCATTCATATCGATCAATCATGCCGCGTTCGCGGAGATATATTTGCATATATCTGCGTAACAATCTGTTTTAAAAACTTCTGTTCTCATCGTCGCGCATAATGCCTAACGTTTTGTCGAGTCTTCTTTTACATCGTCAATTAGAAATTAGAAACCGCGCGGAGTTTTCTGAGCGTTGTAATATCTAAATGAAAAATATATATTCTCGTTTTTATCGGACGCAACTTCGGCACTGTGGGCGGTACGCGCGAAAAAGTGTCTGTGATTTGAAACGAGAAATCTCCGGCTTTTGTCACCTAATTGGAAGCTGAAGAGTGGTCGGAGGCGCGAGGGGTTCCCTTCCCACCTACCCCCCTTTCTCTCTCTCTCCGTCATCGGCCCGTTACGCCATAATTATACTTCGAAACGATGCGAGAGCGCGGCGTGTTCGATGTGAGCGCGCGACGCCGGTGGTCAGGTAGAAGTTGTAGAAACGTCAATTTATTTAACGAGTTCCTGCACGCGCGTTGTTCGTCCATCATCGGGAGATCCTACCTTCGTATATTAGCAGAAGTTACATCGGGAGGCATTCCGTACGGTCGGTTGTGTTCATTGTTCTTGGCGACTGCTGACGAGCAGGGTCTAAAAAGATAACGAGAAACATCGCTTCGATATATGACTCACAAAAAAAAAAAACATTTCTCGTGGCATCAATTAATCAAGAGAAGTATTTTTTAATACGCGTATATACACATCTTCTTCGATCAAGCATACACGCGGACGTTTTTGCGTATCCGTTATATTACACGAGTGTAAAACGAGTAAATTGCGACATGTGGCGACTTGTAGTTTCGACTCGTCAAATAGGACGACTGTCACATTGTGACCGGGCGTTAATATATTACAGAAATATAATTATATACATAATTATCAGATGTGTATTAAATAATTTTTTAAATATTTTAAGTATATTTTCTTAAATATTAATTCCTTTATTGTAAATATTTTGTTATTTAATAAATGCCTGGTCAGTGGCTCCAGTCATTGAGACGTTACTTTATTTCACGAATCGAAATCTTTAGGTCGCCACTACTCGTCCGGTCATTGGGACGCTTGCTGTAAGACGCGATCGGTGCAGCGTATAATCGGGAAAAGGAATCTTAAGGATGTCAAATACATTTCGACAATCGAATACGCACACGGCCGCGTTGGAAATCCGCGTGATCAGAGGGACAACTGTAAAAAAAAAAATTGCCACCGCCACTTTCCGCAAAACGAAAATGCTTTCATTGTTTATACGGGTACAGTGAACTCTCCCGATTTGCGCTGCGAGATCACGATTGAATATTGCTCACTCGGGATATACATACATATATAGGCGCGCCAAGCAGAGTCGGGGTAAACAAATTTGATGGTGTTTGTTCCTGCGCTCAAGTGGTATTTCTTTCTCGCCCTCGACTCCACGCTGACGTTCGAGAGAAAAAAAAAAAGAAATATACGGTTCTCACAAGCATAATAATTCGGAACTTCATCTCGGACCTCCCGTGCTCCGTGGTGACGTAGCACATCGCGCAGGAGCGCCTAAATCGTTCCTTTTGTCCGCGCCCAAGGCGCGTTTTTGACAGCTCCTCGCCAACTGACAAGGGATAGACTGCCACGACGCGCTCGCTCCGTCGGATAGCTTTCGGTAGCTCAAATTCGGAGAGAGAGAAAGAGAATTGTTCACATTTTCGTGCACACGCGATTTAGACGCGCGCATCTTACGAGAGTGTGAACGTGCGCTTTTAATAATTTTTAATCATTCCGTTAAAGCTGACACAGTGGTGGTGTTATGTGCAACCGCCAGTTTTGATAACGCTGGAGCGAGTGACAAGTACAAGTTTCTTCCTGATTTCCTAAATTAACGAATGCGAACAAGTGCTATTGCATCTCTCGCGTGTTGGAAGTTGGGAATTGGAACAATTGTAAATAAGTAATTTTAAAAAATTTTGACGCGACTCAAGCGCTTGGCCTGTTGATTTGTCTCATGTTTTCGATTTGAATACTTTTTGCTTTTCTCAGACATTTTGGTAATAGGGTTCTTGTGCAATGAGTTGGTAGAATTTTTGCGTAATAGATAAAATGCATATTTTGAGAGATTTTTTATTATTTTAGAGTCTTTTGGTAAAACATTTCGTCAAATTTTCTTTTTTTTTTTTATATTGTTTGTGTAAGCAGATGGCTAGTTTTTTTCTTTGACTCAAAATAGGACGATTATATGTAAGACAAGGCAAGAATACTCGCAAAAAATATCATTCCCGGTTTGTTCAATATGTTTTGCAGTTTCGCGGCTGATGGGCGCCGCGGCGGCGGGCGCCGGGACCAATATGGCCGGCTGCTCGGTGGGCCAGTCGATGGGCGACGTGACTAAGTCGTCGGGGATGGGAGTGGGTGTCGGCGTCGGGGTCGGCGTCGGAATGGGCGTCGGCGCGATGCAGTTCCCCCTCGCTCAGAGACGGAAGAGACGCGTGCTCTTCACCCAGGCCCAGGTCTACGAGCTCGAAAGGCGGTTCAAGCAGCAAAAGTATCTCAGCGCGCCCGAACGGGAGCATCTGGCGTCGTTGATTCATTTAACGCCCACGCAGGTACGTACACACGCACTTACGTGACGTATAACAAACCAACGGTGAACTTTGGTTTGTGCTTTAGAATGTATTTCAAAATCGTCGAAGGTTTTTGAAAAACTGTTCCGAGATATTTTGTAAATAAACACGTTTTGCGGAATTCTTGACTGCTTAAAACACATCCGCAACTTGCTCGTTCCCGGTCGTTTTTCTTTATCTAAGTCGCGCGGAAAGTTCGCTAGAAGTCTCTTGAATAACCGACTTATTATTCCCTCCCCTTCTCTCTCCCTCTTCATCCGTTACCCCGCGTATATGTATATGTAGCTATTTTAGCTTAATTGACGAACTTCTAATTATTGTCCACTGGGACGGTTATAGGGACAATTGGAGCTCATTGGCCGCATCCTGCGTTCGTGCACGTAGTATAAGTCTCCCCCTCGTACGGTCTATCGTTCCGTCTACCGCTCGTCTCTCTGTCTGCGGTTCAATTCATTTATCTGCCCTTTGAAAACAAGCGCGTCGAATTGTCCGTCTGTCATCGCGTAATGCGGCGAACAATGCTATCGATATTGCAAGTTAACTTTTTCGCTCAAAGCGTCACGAACGTTTGTTATATTTAAAAGCGGTTTTAGAGGTTTCATATGTATGTATCATATAAATCATTTAGAAATTCAATATTAACAAATTTCGATTACATGCCCGATTGACAGATTCATTTTTCATTAACACACTTTGTGGTTATTTTTCCGAGAGTTTAAATCGTGACAAATAAATAAATTTTTGAATCGGAGAACAAGTTATATGACAAGTGACGTAAGATCGACTTAGGAAAAAGTTAAAAGAAGCTCCGAGACAACGAAGTTCAGAGACACACCGCAAAGCGAAAGACGGAACGTTTTCTTAAACAGGAAGTCGCGCGAAACCCTTGGCACTTGGAGCGATGACGAGTCGATTTCAAGTCAAGTGCCGAAGTCGGCAAAGAGGCCTGATTGCAATCAGTAGGGATTTTCATGCCCATCCGGGGTAAGTGCGGGAGCATTAAGTTTCGATAACGAGTTCGGTAGACGACAGCGTTCGCGAAAAATATAAAATTGCAAAAGATAAGAGGAAAACGCAGAGAAACAGAAAATTTTTCACTTGAAAAATTGTAGTAAACGCGAAACGGTAAATTGAACATTTTATATCGATAATTCTTTTTACTGGGGATAGTTTTGTAATTTATCAATTTAAACGCTTGTCATACACAACAAGACGGAATGTCTTTGCCAAACCGTCAGCAATCTGTCGCGAAAGAAAATCTCCGTCAACGAACATGCGCGCACAACTTTGTAAAAAAAAGAAAATGATAGTATCGGAGCGCGCGTGACGCGCGTTGCGTTTATCTCGTCGTCGTGCTTCTTCCCTTCGTCCCGCGGCTGATTTCTCGTCCCCTCCCCCCTCCCCCGAGCGCACATTCTCCCCTTTCCCTCTCATGTTGTCCTCTTGGCACGGGGCACACGCAGATGGGTCCCTCCATTTTGCGCTCGCATTGTTACTCCAAGTACCCGGCTTCCCCTCCCCCTCTCTTTTGCGCGGCGCGGTGTTACAATGCCTAGCCACTCCTGGCATTGTTACGAGTATTGTTATTATTATCGCTACTGTTGCCGGTTGCGGCCGAGTGGCGAATGGAAAAGCAGAAGGCTGGCGAGCCAGCTGCTACGTCGAGTGCCGCATTAGAGGCAAATTACACTCCCTCCCCCCTCTTCCTCCCGCCTCTGGTCCGCCTATCGTAGCGTTTTTATCCCCCTACTCCATTTTACCCTTCATCCTTCTTTTTTTTTTTTTTTTTTTTTTGAAAAGTTTTAAATTTGCATCACTTGACATGAAATCGCGTTCAGCGCACGCGGCAAGAGATCAAACTGTTGTGACATATAAATATTGGAAATATCCAACTTTATTAACAATTGAAGAATCATTTGTTTCTTTCTGGTTTACGTGTCTTCAACCCTTTAGACGGGTTGCTTGCGCTACTTCGGCGCGCGTTATTTATGCCGTATTCTGCACTTTTCCGCGGGCCTGTAATTGTTGGTAAAGGGTGAGACACCGAAGAAGCACCGAGAAGTGAAGCGACGAGATTCGGACCCGATATCGCGACCGGTCTAGCTATCACCAAGCTGTGTCTCTCGCTTCGTACGCGAGGAATCATGGAATAAAAGTCGGATAAAAGAACGAAGAGAGGAAGAGACAGAAGTTGCGCGCGATTGCGCGTGATTCAGCTACGCGAATAATAATAATAATCATAATAATGGGTTTGCGCACCAAGCTCTCTCCCTATATAGTCTCATCCCTCTGTGGTGCGGTCGGCAACCCCTGGCGCGCGCATCAGAAGAGGGATCGAATCCCGGAGAGCAGAGGGCGAGCTCAATGCCGTGCAAACACGTCGCTATACTGCCGCCGTCGTTGTCGAGATCTATCGACAAGACGGGAGACGAGACGAGACGGAACGATCGACAGCGCGCGGACTACATCGCGGTCTTTTGACACGGTAACGGCGAGGGGGTAAACCGGCGCCATTAATCCGCGGGTATTTGCTCTTGAGCGCGTTCCCTCCATCTCAAAGTTGTGTGTCCTCCGGTTCGTCAATTATACTTATCAAGAAATTGCTCCGAGTTGCGTGTTTTTTCCGTGCTCGCGAAAGAAAAAAAATTCGCCGAGCTGTAATATCTTTAATGTTACAAATAGAGAAACTTATAGGCGATCTACGAACGTAATATACGAATCGCCGCACATATGTGCGCTGCGCTGCGGTTCGTTTCTTAATTGTCAAATGCATGCGCGTAAATTGAACGTCCTGCAACGCGTGCGCGCATCTCTCAAGTGCACTCCCGTCACCCTCGCATAATAACCACACGCATGAATATGTCCCTGGCTTTTGCAGTCCGCGTTTGCGCGACATTTACATCACTACATACACGCGCGGCAGAATGTGGCCCGACACATAATTACACTTCTTTTCGCCGCTTCTTTTGTCGCTCGCGCGAAGAAGTTAACAATCGGCTAGTGGCGCGTTGGCACACATATATAGACCAGTGCAAAATTTCAGTGAGTTTTCCCGTTTGGCAATTTTGCAAAAAATCTGTTTCTTCTCTGTGCCATGAAAAAAACAAAAAAATAGTGCGCGACGCGTACATACGTTTGCGAACTAAAAAGACACCGCGGTTGAGGTTTCCTTTACGGAGAAGCTCCGTAATGTGTCTTGAGTTCGTTAGAACGAAAAACTACTTTTTGTGCTTCGCCCTGTAGCGTGGACGAGTTCTTTGTAACCTCCGACGCATTTGCGGCATCTGTGCCGCGAGGGTGCATATATTCGGACCGCAAACATCAGCGTCTCTTTAACAGCGCTTTATCGCATCGTCCCTTCATCCCATCTCACCCTCCCCTGTTTTGAGCCGATCTTGCAAAGATGTTGAAAAAATCGAAAGAGCCGAAGTTGATGGAAAAGTGCTCTATTATAAGATATGTATTAATGGGAATTTTATTTGTGTGTGGAGACAAAATAGAACGAGATAAAATTAGAAACGTGAAACAGACGCGATTGTGGCGCGATGCGCTTTTTTTTGAACGCAAAATTATCTTTCCGCGCATCGCCTCGCGATAAACTAGGAAGTCATTATGATTCGGGGGCTGAAAGACCCCTGGTTTTCAGACATCACGCTGGGTAATCGGTAAGTCATCTCCGGCCGACGGCATCGAGTTAAAACAACAAAAGGGAGGCGGAATAATGTTTGTCCTCGGGCTACCACTCAACAGGGTCAACACGGGACAATTAACAGCCCTAATCATAATTTGACGTTAGTTGATCCGGCTATTCCGCGAGAGTTCACCGTTGTGTGACGAGCTCTTTGCGCGCGGACACATTCGCACGCGCTAATCTTCCTCCCGAGTTTTTCTCCCGGTCAAACAACATCCGAACATCATCTCGATAACATATCGCGCTTTCATGTATTTCACTACAGTGTAAACGTGTATTACTAGTAAAATAAACACAGCGTTCATTTTTTCTGGATTATAATAATTGTCTCTCAATTATTCACGTGAGATGTGCAGAAGTTTTGTAAAAACTCTCTGTATTTTCTCTAAAACTTCTCATTTGTTGATTGATTAATTTGTCTAATGATCGGGCGTGTATCGATGGCTGAACATTTGTTAAAGAAATAATTACTAATTAGATACGTAAATATTAAACGTAACAATTCTCAATTTTTTAAGTATTTTTTAAGATGTGATTTTAAATATTAGTTCGTTTAATTTTACATACACATATAAAAACCTGGTTGTAATTTGTTCTTTAACAAATATCCGCGATCATTTGAATATTTATTCTCGTTATTTATACACTTTAATTCCGCGCGATGAGAATTGCACATTGCCGTTTCATTGCGGCCGTTTCAGCTTAAGAAAATTGTGTGCGGTAACGCGGGCGTTGAGAGTCGGCGCACGACTCTCGCTTGAGTCCACGCCATAACGAACTCCAACGGAGAGAAAGAGAGAGAGAGAGAAAGAGCCACCCATTGGCCCCGAGGCTGTACAGCCCGCAAACCGGATAATCCGGGCAAAGGTTGGTGTCGAGTGAAATTGCCCGAGGAGGTTGTTGTACACCTAGGAGCGGGGGAGCAGGCGGGGTGGTGGTTGTCGTTTTGCGTCAACCCCCGTACGATGTACTTGCGACGTAATGTCGCTAACTTGATCAATCATCCACTCTAATCGCCTGCCTCCCTCACATACACACACACACACACACACTCTCTCTCTCTCTCTCTCTCTTTCTCTCTCGGTTGTCCTGGCCTACACCTACGAGCTCGGCTCTCTGTCAGAGCGGAGGTCTAACAGATACTCGATGCTTCCCGAACGCGTGTCGACGCGCGTTCGTAGCACATATCGGGATATATAATCGGCGCGCCCCTTGACTCCGCGTGGTGCGCCACCCACCCAGATTTATCGGCATTTAATGGGCCACCTAATGTCAAACGACGACACGCGTTACCTGGATAGGAGAGATTGTTACAATACAAGCGAGAGAGAGATAATGTCGAGTGGCCGTCGAGCGGGATGAGCGGAAAGAAGCTCGAATTACATTTGACCCTCTCTTATACACATTTGCCCTTCGTGTAAGAAGATACCGGGAACTTTATGTAACAGTTTCGAAATGACATTTCGGAATTTTGCACGGAAACTCGTCCAAAGAATGTTTATATCGGTATATTCTTCTTATACAGCTTTTTGAACGGCGCGTCGTTCGTATCGCTCGAACTCTTTCTAGGTTGAGTAGCTTCTTAAAATGTCAGAGTCATCTTGGTATTTTTTTTTTTTTTTTTCAAAATAAAATACTATAATTGTGTTCTCGTGATCTCTGCGTAATGATGAACACAACATCACAAAAGTGTGCCGTGTAAAAGACGAGAGATAGATTTTATTTTTACATCAATTAGCTTGTAAAGATCAGCTGACAGGTTGTAAGACTCCGTAACTGGGTGGTCTATTCCTCGACGAGGAAGAATTACAGCCGTTCGTCTTCCGATGGCGTAAAGCGTCAAACATCATTTCATTTACCTGTTTGAATGGGAATAAACTGCAAGTTAATCGGAGGTTAAAGCTAAGCTCCCGTCATCCTTGTGTTAAGTAAATTACGGCCGTACCCCTGGCGCGCGGTCCTCCGAGGCCTTTTTTGCAAGGGGTGCGCGCGCGCGCGCGCGCGCCGTACGTGCTCCTCGAAGATAAATATAGACCGACGCGTCCCAGATACCTGAGAAGAGCAATTTCACTTTGTGCTTCTCTCGCATGACATAATCCCCTCTCGTTGCGAGCAAAGCGTTTTCTGTCCTTTTAATAATTATCGCAAATTTGTTGTTTAATATAATATGTACAGTAATAAGCATGACATAAGAGGAAAACTGCAAAATTCTTGCAATAATTTGGAAATTGATTCTATTACCGGGAGGTAAATAATAAAAAATTGTAATTTCGCAATATATTGTACTTGTGTAATTAATTTTGAAATTAATTAATTACTTCAAAATATAATCGAAAAATTGAACATCTCGCATATTATCGAGATATGCTAAATAATTGATATGTCAAATAATTGATTGATATATATATATAACACTTTGAGATATCGTATAAGAAATTTTCCAAATTACATGCTTCGAAATAAAATTGACAAGAGACCGTTGAACTCTTTTTTTTTTTTTTCCAATGCAGCAAGAAGTGCTTCGGTGTACTCGAGATGGACAAAATTCACACATTAAAGCGCTTGTCGCTCGAGGTCGACATTGTTAGCCTTGAATTTCATGCCTGCGCACCGTGTTCTTACGTACACACCAGTTATATATCCCTATCTTGTTTAACTTTCCCTGTTTACACACGACATCGTGACGGGATGGACAAACGGACTGACGGAACGTTGAAATAACAATTCGGTTCGCGTTGGCTCACTGGCGCGCGTCCTGTTTTCATCGTCGAATCTCTCACCGAACGCGGTCTCTGGATTTATACTTGCGCGAGTTCAGGCGCGTATGTATGTAGTACTACACGTATAGTAAAATTTGTTTTATTGATAGACCGAGAGTTCGCAACACCGGCGATTAAACTCGGTTTCATCAACGTCTACGCGTCTCTCTTGAAGCGACGGTCGGCTCGTCATCGAGTTTGTTGATTCGGTCGGTTCTTTCTTCGCGGAACATCGAGTTTCAAACAGTGGCGTCTTGCAAACGAGACTGGGGGGAGGAAAAGAACTGCAAAAGGATCAATTTCGGGCGGCGTGTAAAGGATGAAAATCCCGCGCGCGGGATACGATCGAGAAGGATCGAGAAGGTACGTCACGCATTCCATCGTACGTTCCACTTGTACGTAAGCTCGCGCAAAAGTGAATAGCTGTTTGTAGATCTCTCGAAGTCAGCGCGCGCGCGCGCGGAGCGTACGCAGCCGAAAACTCGACGAGCTTCGAGTGGATTATCGGTGGAAAAGGAATTAACGAACGGGAGCAGCGAAAGAGTACTTCCCTCGTCTAGTACCTCTTCGCGGCTTTTAGATAAGGTCTCTCACCCCTACACAAAACCGGCCGTGCCACAAAGCGCACGTAAAAACTCACGCAACGAACAGCGTCGGGAAGGGCTGCAAGTACTGCTGCTTTCCTTCGCGGTCCTTCTGTTTCCTCAAGTCGCAGAGTTCACTCGATGACGACCTTGAAGACGATTCTGCGAACGAATCGTCTTCAAGAAACATTCCGTTTCTCCCCTCCTCTCCCTTGTTACAAGCGAGACGTACTGATAATTGATTATTTTCTCTTTGTTGTCGTCAATAAGTGCAGCGACATGATTTCGCAAGACTGAATCCAACGACTCGCGCGAACTTCGATGACTACGCGATAGAGAGGTAGAGGAAGTTTTTTTTTTTCCGAGTGTTGTACGTCGCAAGACAACCGTCCGGTATTTCGGTCACGCTCGAGACGACACCCGAGAGGGGTAAAAGGAATTTTCGAGGGTGACCGATCCCGCTAATATTCAAAGAATTAGACAGACGTTGGCGGAGTCCTCGAGGATGCGGTCGACCGAACGGACCCCCTTAAAGTGCTTTCGTTGCATTCCCGACACATATATAACTCCGATAATGGGAGTAGGATGGGAGGAGGGCGATTGCGCGACTTCAAAAACTCGAGATTGGCAACAATAGCCACTCGACGAGGTTGCACGCGCGCGCGGTAACAACATATGCGTCTCGCAAAACCGCGACGATAACAATCGCGCGCGTATATATAACGATATACACATTTGACATTAACGAGAGAACCAGGTCCGAAGAAGATTTCGAGATGCGCGAGAAGAAGTTTCGAGAAACTTCACGATCGCGAGAAAAAGTCAGGATCCAGAAGAGAGGAAGAACGACGTATATACACCGGTACGGTTTTCGAGTTTTTAGTAGGAGCAGTCGCGTGCGATTAGGGTCGCGCTCGAGGCGGCTTTTACGGCAATTGAGCTAAGCGAGATCGGGGAAGTTGTGCAGCCGCCTGGACGGAGATCGACATCTGCTTATGACAGAAGCGCGTTATAATCCGCGCTTTTACGCATTATACATGGTTCGTACAGAGAGGCGGTTCTTGATCGCCTTTGTCCTTTGGCTTTTGCATTCGCGTTTTGTCAGTCAGTCGTTCAACCACGAATGAGATTTCATATGAATCGCGTGCACGTATCGGACGAGAGTAGAATAATTTCTTACGAGTCATAACTTTCGGAGTAGTTCAACTTTGAATCGGGGATATTATAATGGAGATACGTTTTTGTGGTATTTTATTGTGTACATGTTACGTAAAATGAGAGAAGGAGATTTAAAGTATATAAAAAAAAATATTTGTAGAATGTATTATACATTTATATAAAATATTTATTTTTAGTTTTGAGAAACACATTTGAATCTCTCTGCATAAAATTTGTGACAGAACGAGAAACTCTCCGCGATACGCTCCTTTTTCCGCGGGATGTAAATACGGTATATATTGCGTATTACCTCGTCTTCGTCTTTATAACGTTAAGTGTCCGCGAACAGTGAGAACGAGGTGTTAAATTCCTCTTGAACAAATAACACAGATTTTCACCCGTGGATTACGGACTTAAAGGATCAGATATGGAATAGAGATCGCTTCGAAATGCGTCTGACAAAGGCCTTGTGATGCGCCCCGACGCTGAAAAAACATTCGAGGGGTCTATACCTGGCGATAGAGTTCGCGTACGAAGCATATATTGTCCGTTTCATTCCGCCCTATAAGAACGACTCAGTACTATTTACGATTTTCATTCGGAATTATTTTAAAAAAAGTGTCTTCGAACACAATCGCGAGTTTCGAGTTTTTTTTCTCTCATCCGCGTTATACACATTGCGCATTATACAAATTGCGATATCTCGTCACCGAGATTCAACGATTTTTGTTTTGATTTTTTTTTTGTTTCGCTTTGCAGGTGAAGATATGGTTCCAAAATCATCGGTACAAATGCAAGAGACAAGCCAAGGAGAAAGCCATGGCCGAGCAAAACGCTCAAAATCAGGTAAGTGCAATCTTCTTATCGCAAAGGATTAATAAGACAAGTGTTCCAATGACCGGAAATTTATTAAAGAGAAAATTTTAACAAAGTATTTGTAATAGTATAAGACAAATGTGTAATTATATTAAAATTATATTATGTATACATATAAATATGTAGAAGTAGAGAACTAACATATAAAAAAATCATATCTTAAAATAAATTTGCGGCCATTAATACATGTCTGGTCATTGGGACATTTACCTTAGCAACATAGACTATTTTTTTCGGTTGGAAAAATATTATTTGCCGCATTTGTTTCGTCATCGCTTCGAATCGCTTCGGTGATTTTTTTAAAACAAATGACGAACGTCACGCATGGACGAAAACACATCGTGTCGCGTCATGTCGAACAATTCCCGAAATGGGAATAGCTTTAAATGAGAAATATCTCGCGGAAGCCGCATAAATCCGCATCATATTTCGTTTCGAGAGAGCCACTCGAACGCTCGAAGCGATTTTGCATTTATTTTGTTATGTCATATTTGGGATTTTCCGAGGCCGATCGTGCGCGCGCGCGAGCGTCGTTCGACAGAGAACGAATAAAATTGCTCGTGTTGAGCATGTAATCAAGCACCCGTCGCGTTTCACGTGGCTTCAAAAATTTCACGTGAGATTAAAACTTTCACGCTCGGGCGGAATAATGAATTTCTACGCGTCGGCGAAATTAAATGTTTATACCTATCCACACGAGTAATCCGAGTTAAAAATGCGCAAGATATTCGAGTGTTCGTGCGCGCTCGAATCGAAACGATTATCTTTGCACTCGTGTCGCAAAATTTACACGCGCGCGTGTAAATTTCCGCGGCAAATTGAACTCGGTGATTTTTTCTTTTTTTTGTTTTTTGTTGTATAAAGCAAAATGCGAATTTTTTTTGTTAAGCGAGATATCGCGAGTACCTACCTTTTTTTTTTTTTTTTTTAATAGCGATAGGACGCGATCGTCGAGATATTGCCACGTGGAAACGTGCCGTGTCTCTCGGATCTCTTAATATATGCATGCACATAATCGAACACACGGGAATTGTGCCCGCCTGTCATATTCTTTGCCACTTCCTTCGGGGAAAGAATATATTATTCAAAAAGAAAAAACCGACTGAGATCCCCGCGATCGACCCGCGATATACGCGGATTTCTTTGAATCTATTGCGATGTCACGTATGCGCCGTCACGAAAGCCGCGGGCATACATTATAGCAACGACATTGCTCCATTCCGCGGTGACGCGACGGTATAGAAATGCAATTACAATACGATTTGTTTGATATTGCGTGTCGTCGGCGCGTTATGCGCGTTTTAAATTCACAAGCATCAAATTCCGCGCGTAATAAAAATAATAGAAATTAAAACTGAGGACTTTTCTAATCCTTTAAAATTTCTCGATGACCGAGCAATTTATTTAAAGAAATAGTTGTCGGATATAAAAATATTGAGCGCAACAATTTTCAGCGTGTTAAGCATTTTGTAAAATACGTTTTTCAATATCAGTTTCTAACTTTACACATAGAAATACTTTGTTACAATTGTTTCTTTGACAAACGTCCGGCCAGTGATACTTGCTCAGATTTTTCGGGACGTTTATTTTAATTAAAAACCAAAAACAAAAAAAAAATTCAATATATAAACGAAAACTCATAAACAAAAGAACTTTTCAATTGTTAAGAGAACTTTTATCGTAGCGTACGTTTTATGTGTTAAAGTGAAATTTGCTACTTCGTTATCGTTTTAGGGACGTAGATGATATTTTCGCGAAATACGCGGACGAGTATCATTCGGTGCAGATGCAACGCGACGAGCGGATATGCATATAAGCGGATACGCACATAAGCGGATTTTCGCTTGCGCACTTTTGCGTGTGCCGACGAGACACGCGTGTATACACACTCTGTCGCACATTGAAATTCAATAAAACTATAATTCTGGTAGAACTTTAACTTGCTCGTGACGTGAAAAACACTTCGGATTTTTTTTTTTTTTTTTATTTATTTGTGAAATTTAAAAATCAAAATATCATTAAAATATTATTTAGATTTTTACTGATGAAGATCCGATTGCTGAATCGAAACGTCGGAGTTTTGAAATTTTTTATTGTTTTACTAAAGAGTGAAAAATTTTTATATTACCATTCTGCGCTCACGTTGGTCCTGATTTAAAACTTGTTTCAAATTGTCACGAGCTTATTCGTTGTATATTTGTGTACCTACTACATGTATTACAACACAAAAGATTGTTTTCTCTCTCTGTATAAACATTTTTAACGTCCGAACAAAAAAAAAAGAATACCGCGGAGTCTTTTTAAACTCAACACTACGGAAGAGTCCGATTTGAGCGACGATTGAGTGAACGATATCTGTCGCGAAAATTCGATGAGTATCACGACGGAGTTTGTTCGCCATCAAGATCAAGGCTCAGTCCCACAAGCACAATAGAGTTAACGTTGCACATCGCAGCGTCTCGTAAACAGCCATATAACATTAATGATCCTGAAAGTTATCGGACTGGCCGATCTGGCGAGGGCAAGCGATTCTTCCGCCCGACAGCCGCGCTCCGTCAGCCGCTCTATAATTTACTCGTTAGTTTATCGTGCTTCCCTGGACACGTTTTCATTTCTCTCCCTCTCTCTCTTTTTTTTATTGTTGCAATCTTTCCTCCATCCGTGTTATTGCCTTCAATAGATTAACTGTTTTGATTCAGATATGTCGTTTGCTTTGGAAGAGAATTGTCGTTTACAATTTTAAGCCAAATCCAACGCCGAAGTACACCAAAAATATCGCACACAAGAAACGTCGCTTGTGTGAAGACGGCGGCGGCGGTGGCGGCGTCGCGACGATTTCGCGCTGGTAGAGTCCACGTTCACGTGTTTCCCCTTTTTTTTTCATTTTATTCCATTTCCACCCTTCATGGCAGAGGTAAAAAATTTCAAGTATCAGTGAGGATAGAGAAAGAGAGCGAGGAAGGGACGGAAGGAAAGAGAGAGAAAGAGAACAAGTGAATACACGAAAGGGGAGAAGAAGGTCGAAGAGAGAAAAACGAAAAGAGAATATGGACCGAGATGGAAAGATGGAGAGAGACGGAAAAATAAAAGTGAGAGGAGAGAGAGATCCTATAGGGGAGCGTCGAAACAAGCTCTTGAGTGTGCCAGTCGCCATCTTGCCGTGAGTACAGTCACGCGCAACACCTGGACGCGAATCAAGGTTACCAAATACGCAAATATCGACACAACACGCGACGCAAATTAATTAATTCTTTCAAGAAGAATGATTCTGATCTTCGATCTTCTGTCGCTGCTCTTTTGTTGGCTCTGCGCCGCAAGCGAATTCAATTACGTGCGATTTCATTGTACAGCGATCGACGATTGCATATTTTCCGCGCGCTTTGGTTCTTTTTCATAAGGAAGTAACATTTATGAAAGTTAAAACTCGAGGATTTCGCGACATTCAAACGTGTATCGCGAGGAAGGGAAGGGGGGAAGAGAAGAGAGGGGAAAAAGCGATGTAATTAACTAAAAAGCTACCTCACCCGTTCGATAGCCTCATCGCCGTGCTTCTTCACGGCAGTCGCTCGTCGAACAAAGAAACGAGAGATGCGCGGAAAGATATTAAAAGATTTCCGTCTCGGAGCCTCCCTCCCGTGTTTTTTTTTCGCGGCGAGTTGAATTCAATGGATCTCATAAATATGCTACTTATTTTCCAATTTAATAACGACTGTGTTTTTTTTTTTTTTTGTTTTTTTGCGCTGCCATACGCGTAATTACATTATACCAATGCTCGTCTTAGTTTTCATCCCGCGTTTCAGAAAGGGGGAGAGATTTAGAGAGGAATTAATTGTGTCGGAAGAGAAACGCGCGGATATGTCGAACACACACAGGTAATAAACGTCCTGCGTTTCGGATCCGAGACCGGACCCAGATATATTCGCGCGCTGCACAACCCGGAGACCCCCGGCCTTCGGTAGGCACATACTCTGCTCGACACCCAACAACACAAGCATTTTCGCCGGAAATCGTTTAACGCGCGTTAAAGTGGCTAAAGTGGCGTGACGCGTGACGCGCGCGCGGACCGTCATGCGTTTAGCGTAATCGTCACTTTGTCAGCTTGAAGTGCACGGCATGCCTGCACTTATGCCTCTCGCAAACGGCAACGCGCACGTAAGTTCGTACCCGGCCACTCGAATCAAATCGGTCGTATACCTCCCCGGACACACTCGACGCTATATAGGTACGCGGATTTGCATAAAAGTTATCCGCGGCCAAAAAAATTCATTGCCCGCGCAAACCTCTTCGCCGTGCGTTTTTTATATCGGCCAGCGCCTCGTATTTCTCTCCCTCTCTCTCTCTCTTTTTTTTCCTCTCGTTGATGATTTTTTTTTTGTGTTGCGCGTATTCATCGTCGGCGATTTTTTAATCGTGTAAACAAATATAAAAGTATCATAAATTGCAGTGGCGCGCGACAAAGTCGCAACGTTTTACAAGATAAAGTTAGATTCTTCCTTCGAAAATTTAAATATTTACGACAATCGGAGGAACGAATATGGTCAATCGCAGGAATGTTGTCTACGAATTATTATTCGAATATTACCGCGTACGCTTCGAAGATTTGAGCAAGTTCGATCGGAGGAGAATAATTTTAACAAGAAATTTGCTCTTCTCTTTTATTTCAGTCGAGTTATTTACACCCGAGAGAGTTCGTACAAACAAATTTCTGCGTTCTTGGTCGCGGATGACGTAACGAGAGAGAGAGAGAGAGAGAGAGAGAGAGAGAGAGAGAGATGACGCTGATTACCGGCGTGAAATCACGATCGTCGGAGCGAAACGAGAGGAACGTTATTTTTCCACGCGATCGTATTATTAAAGTCTCACTGGCGAAGAGATCGAAAAGGAATGTCGTGTACCGAATGTTGATACAGCTGAGTGGTCGTTCTGGCAGGTATTCGGTCTGCTTGCTTCAGCTTCTGTTTGGTATGCCGTGAGGTTCCCCGTGGGGTTGACGTATAGAACAGGGCTGTCTCTACACCCACGGATCCTGCGCGACTAGAAAAAGCGATTCTCCTCGCTTGTCTCGTTTGGCGCTTCACAATTCGATATTGAAAATAATTTTCTTAATTAATATTAAAGGAAACACCAATAATATTGCACCGAACAAAAAAAAAGTATCGAATTTTTGAGTAAAAGAAACAGGAAGAAGTGACTACAAAATGTAATAATAATATGGTTTCTTTAGTTCGGCGAAAAGTGGACACATAAAATTAACAAAAACATGACATAATGTATATTTACAATACGCTCAAGGTGAGAGGCGTCAGCGAGAGTGCTGCTGTAAGGCCTCATCTGCAAAAATAAATCTTAATCACAAGTAAAACTAATTAAGAAAACGCTTTCCTGAAAAACGCGACAACATTAACAAATGTCTCACAACGAGAACAAAATACCCAACGAAAAAATGTACGAACTATAATAATCAATATAAATAAATTTCTTTGGCTAATTAAAACACTAGATGAATCCTTCTAGGATCGAACAACGCTTTCGCGCTACAGGTCGAATCCACGGTAGCGCGGTAATGTTTATTCGTAACGAGAATCCATCGTGCGTTCCGTGTTCCGTCTAGTTGTAAATGCTGATCACGGATATCGGGCGGGTTAAGTGTCTTACCGAGCCTACCGCGCTGCGCATATTTGCTCGGAACACAGGAGCACTTAGCCGAAGTCCTTGTCAGCCCACGTTTGTTCTCGCGGCGTCCATCAAGTCGGGGAAATTGCGCGACACACGTGCGCGCATGTATGTGTATACAAGAACGCGCGCTTAAAGTGCGTGTGCCAAGACGCAGCCCGAGGTATATAAACGGTGGCGATATAATCGATATAAGAAACGATTGGCAGAGCGGTTAGCGCGAATCACCCTGTGAAATAATATTATATTGTCGTATTTTTCTTCTTATTCTGAAAATGTGATTTTATCACGAGCGATGATTTATTTCTTTTGTTTCAGAGCGCGAGCTCGCCACGGCGAGTGGCGGTGCCGGTGCTGGTGAAGGACGGGAAGCCCTGCGGAAGCGGCGGGGGTGGCGGTAACGAGGGTAGTCGCGGCGGGCCCAGCGCGGCCCTGGCGAGTCCGGCGCCGCACATGACGGCGGCCTCGAGTCCCCACGGTACCCATCACGCGGCCACTTCCTCGGTCTCGCATCACTCGGTGGTGGCCGGCGTCAGCCATGTAATGAGCTCGAGCCAGAGTCTGCAGCACTGCTCGTACACGCGTACCGGGGCGCAGCAGAGCGGCATGCAGCAGCAACAGCAACCACAGTGCGGCGCGTATCTACCGTTGCAGGGTAGAGCCTGGTAGTGCGCGCCATCCGCGGCGGGGGCCGCGGCCTACGCCAATCCCTCCGTCGCAGGCCCATGGGCCCTCGCCGCGGATCCAGCTGCTTGGTACGCCATACCCGATGACAGCCCTTAGGGGGGAAAAGAACCAGGAGAAGCGCGGCTGGTCATCGAATTAAAAAGTGCAAAGTGCAAACGGGCCGCATCCATGGTTACACGGGCAATCGCTCAGGATGAACCTGAGCTTCGTGTTTCCGTCGCTTTACAGCAGGCCGGTTTTTAGTGCGGTTTTATATATCCGTCGGCAGGTTGGTTACGAGTGCCACCGTAAGCGGACTCCTTTGAGATCGCACCGACGACCTACTTTCTCTCTTTTTCCGCCTGAAATATTGCCTGGAGGGGAGGGGAAAGCTGTGCCACGGTTACAAGAGGATTGTCTTTTTATCGGTCTCCGTTGCCGTGTAAGTTACTGACGATAACGAAGACGGTAACCGACCAAGATTTATAGAGAGAAAAGGCGACGTTATACAGCAATTGACAATCGATGGGTATATGCTCAGTGATTGTAGGAACTATCAGTGTGATAATTTGCGACTACTACCTATGATCAGTGAGTATGCGCTCGTGGTTGAAAATGGACCAATCCGTAGTGATGTTACAAACGAGAACACTCGAATCGCGAATTATCGCGAATTATATCACTATATATAATAACCACCATGTGATTTTATATCCTCCCGTCGTGTAGATCGCGAGTGTTCATTGGGAGTCGAGAACGGGAAGCTTTTAGCTTCACGACGGCTTTATATACTTGAAGATTAGATCTATCGACAGTATCTCGTACCTCAGAAAGAACCCCACACACAGACATTAGAAAGTTTTTCTCTATATCAACAGAAAAGACAAAAAAAAGGTTTATATGATTCTCGATATGGTAACATTTGCGACGCGGTTTTTCGTCGTCAATCAGCCAATAGCAAGGGATAATTGTTATCAGATGTGAGTCCAAATAACGATCGGAAAGTAAAGACTCAAATTACGAGGTCCGAAATTGTTTGTGGTATTGCTACAAAACAGAAAATTTTTCCACGCACTATCAATCATTTTGTCATTGGCTCCCATTGGAGATCTTCACTTGCCGACAAGTTATTTGGATTCAATTCTCCGGAGCTACATCTACTTCATCTTTTGATACAGATGCGTTGTTTGTTCTTTTTGAAGAACCAAAACCGAACCGATCTACTTACTGCAGCTACTTAATGGGCTGAATCACACGGAACAGGTTTTGATTAAGTTTAGTTGATTAAGAATCGATTCTTTTGTGATGACAACATCCTGCAGCGAGAGAACGGGCTAATCCGAGGATCAAAGAGACGTCAATATACAGCTTAAAATTTAATCTTCACAACTTTATTCCTTTATAATTAACGATTTCAAAAACAGTTCTTCAGAAAGGTGGAGATATTACGTTTCCATTTTATTTTAAAGCAATTATTCAAGTAATTCGAACGTGACGTTATCTGTTTGAGGAGTCATAGATCCCGAAGAACGAGTTTTTAAATTCGCGTACAAAAACCGCTACACACAGACACTCTCCGTCACAATATAACTCTTTCTAAATAAAGTTCGGAATTTATTTTTTTTTTTTTTTATATCTACTGAAAAGAAAAATACGTAGACGTGTGTACAGTTTGCGCGTTGCGCGTCAAACGTTTAAATTACGCCGCCGTCTGCAATTTTTATATCGCGCGAAAGAAGTATTTCGGAAAAAACTTCATTTTTTTTCTCGTTTTGCACATCGGATTCATAGTATTCGACTGTATATTTGACAATTTGGGGAGGGAAAGGGGTAGGTTTGTGTTCGCCGGCGCGAAAATAACCGAATATTGTAAAGCGTTGCGGCGTCGGAAACAAAACACGCGCGGCTACAATGGAACGGCGAAACGGATTGTTCGGTCCGGCGAATTATCGTTGCCCGTGTCCACTCGATGGATTGAAACCCCGTCGATTCGAATTACGAAATCGTACACCCGAGTCGCGCGTGATTGTGACTCGATTTCATCCGAGCTCGCGCGACACCCGAGATACACGCTCTCTCGCGACACATTGTCGCGGGAAGTCGCTTCGTCGCAGACAATGGCGGTTGTGTTCGACAAGTCTCCCGATTTTTTACCGCGTCCCGGTATTTGAGCGAGAGATTTTGTTGTATTGTCACGTTGTGTAAATGCGACACATTTATCGTTACGTTTCGAAGCGAACCGCGCGACGTGACATTTTTTGTCGTGAATACATTTGCGGATTACATCGAGTGAGAGTGTCGATGGCGGTTCCAAAAATATGATACTTATCTCCGACACGAGAAAAAAAAACCGCGAGAGTTATACTTGTGAAAGAGAGATCCCTCTGATGAGGAAATGAATTTAGAAAGATTTATTGTTTAAACAAATGCCGTTTCCCCACACGGATTTTCTATTGAATTTGGCCGGAATTTGTTTGCTCTCTACGAACGCGCGATATATTTGAACAAAAAAAAAAAAGGGAAAACAATTCGAAGGAAAGAATTAAGATTCTTTTATTGACTTGATATTGCGCGATTTGCGTCGGGCACTTTTGTCTCGGGAGAGAGACTCTGAGTCTCCTGCAGATCTCTTTCTCTCTGATGTAATTTTATTATTCACGAGTATAATAACAGCGTTTGAAGTAGGAAGCACGAAAAAGTTTCCCCCTTTTCCGTGGACGGAGAACGAACTAGAACGCGATGGAAAGTGCGAGAAGACGCGCGCGAAAATAAATCGAAGGCGCCTTTGACGAAGGCGCTCCCTTGACAATGTTTCGCGTGTACAAATATATCGCGGATGAAAATTGTGCACAAACGAAAATGCGCAAAATTCGCAAATCTCGCATGTTTTAATTGTAAATGAACACACGTACACACACACACACACATTTGTAAATACACGTTTTAAATGTAAGTGACGCGTTTTGCAGCGTGTTTTGACGTGGGAAACGGGAAGTGCGTGTCGCGTCGACAACGAATTTCTCTAAATCGAGCGATGACGTTTATTACTTACGTAAAAAACTGATCTAGAGAAGATGAGAGAGAGAGAGAGAGAGTTGAGCATTATCGAAGTATTATAATATAACAATTATACAGAAGAAAAAAAAACAAAATATAGAATTGACGATAGTGAGTAGCGCGTGTCGTGATGAGAAAAAAAATCCAGTTCTAGAGATTATAAAGTTTTGTAAATAATAAGAGAGATTAATAAAAAATGATACTTATTCAAACACCAACGGACATTACGTCTCATATGTCTTGTTTCCTTCCTCCTTTATGATTTCGCTTTGAAATAAATGAATAAATAAATACACGTGAAAGAGGGAGAATGCACAATTTTTGATTTGTTTCTTTTTTTAGGATATTAAAAAATGTAATTGAATGTTTGGTGAAAACGGCGACCGCGCACGAAATAGATGCTACTCGTCTCTGCGGAGATTTTTGCCCGCTATACCTGGAACACACATACGTGTAAAGCCTTTCGTCGATACCGTTGAAAATCAATAGTCCGACATGGAAGTTCGTAACAGTAAGTACTGTCTGGTGCGAGAGCAGCGAGCGCATAAATAGATAGATATTCCAAACGGTTTTATTGCTCTTTACTACACTTTCTTCATACGTTTTGTCGCCCCTTTGAAATGATAAAATTAAAATCCGAATATTTATTTATTTGTCACAACCTGTGCGCACCTGGGCGCACACGAAAACACAAATACATAATTGCCAATTATCTGTTGCTTAAGAAAATCTTATGATAAAAGCACGTTGATAAACATCCTGAGAAACACGGGCTCAAAGGGTACAAGTGAATTTTTATTGTTGCGGCGGTAGTGAACATGTGTTTAAATAATTTTTCCTAAAAATCATCTGTTTACCATGTCGCGTCGTTAAACGTGACGTCTCGGACGAAATTCGTCCCTTATTATAGCCTGAGCTTTCTCACCTGGACGAGGAGGCGCCCATTCAGCAATAAAAATACAAGCCCTCTCGGCTTTTTTTTTTTTTTTACGCTAAGAATGTTTCATTACATCTCTCGCGATTTTCGATCGTTCCGCCTTGACGACGCTCTCCGTCGACGGCCAGATGATAGACTCCATGGTAACACCCCTGCGCCTCGAAGGGTGAGCCCCACGAACGGTGCCTGATGAGGGCACGACGCGCTGGCCCCCGTAAGGTCCCTAACCCTCTTAGAGCACGGCGTGTACGTACAATTATTAAGGTAAGCCGATCTCTCCGACGGACGATATAGACGAAGGTTCGTAACAGGTAACGCGGTGGCGTAACGCCCGAGCGACGGATTCAGCCGGTCGTTATTGGATATTTTTCGAGAGGAGAGAGAGAGGCGGGGAAGGAAGGAAGGGCACGATTTAACTCTCCCGGGGCTAAGCGCGGGAGCTGGCGATTTATTAAATGTACCGTGACTAATTGCTCCGACGCGCGGCCGTAGCGACGCGACGAAAATACGCGAGAGAAACTACGCGCTCGGAAATTATACACATACGCGCGCTGAAACGCGCCAGTTCGGAACGCAAATTATCAGGTCAAGAGGTGAAAAAGCGGAAACCCGAGCTGATCGCGCGAATTATTGTTGCGCGATATAATTAGTAACTAGTGCACGTAGTATTTATGCGTAGTGCGTAAAGAGCGAAATTGGAGGCAACAATCCGCGCGCGCTCATCGCGAATTGTCTTTATTTGTATCTCGGTTTCGAAGATGATCCAAACCACACGCGTTGTGTTTCGTTTAAAAAAAAAATAGAAAGTTTGACATTAGCTGAGAATATTCAACTTTCGATCGGAATCCGATCTGCTTTAATTGAGAATTCGATTCACGCCCGCGCGCGAAAAGAAAATAATCGGAAAATAACACCCTCTTGGTCTATTGCTACGCCAGCGCGCCTATATATAATGTATATATATATGTGTATGTGTGTGTGTGTGTGCACACGCGCCTACGTGTCGCATGACATACGACGAGAGGTCCTGATGATGACAGGTCTCCGCTTCTGGTGGTCACTCTTATACAGTGGTATCCCATATCGCGCACCCCACGTTACCCTCTCTCTTTCTCTCATTCCGCCCGCCATTATCATATTTATTAACTGCCGCTCGGTGCTTATATCTACACCTATTCGCTGCCATTCCTATATAATATAATCCGTGCTAGTGACAGCAGCACGTGACACTGCCTACGATCACCCCCGTCGCCGCTGCACCGGTTGATCCCTCTGCCCGTGACCCGCAGAGTTCGCGCCCTTATATCCCGTTTGCCGCGGGATTTGTTCTCGTTTGATGCGATTATAGGTGAAACGTCGTTTTCGAACTGGTCAATCCCCGTGGCAACCGAGAGAAGAGGAGGTTACATAAAAAAAAAGAGAAGCCACTCAACGACAAAGGTCGTTGATTAACGTCTCCCGGATCTGGAAGATTTGATTGCATCCGTGATTAAAATTTTTCTACATCTTTTACAGAGTTTTTTAGTTTCTAGATTTAAAGCAACGCGCGTCGACATTTTGTGGACGCGGACTGCGCTCGTGGCCGCGAAAGTGTTAATTGTGATTACGAAGAGTAATCAATAAAACATTCGAATAAAGAACATTAACGTGCAGCGTGTTTTACGCGGATTTGATCGTATATTAGAGCTCGTGATCCGTTCCGCAGTGCGCGACGATTGTTGTTTAGACTGAAATTGTTGTTTAGCTGCAAAAACAGTAGTGTTTTCACCTCGTTATCTATTTTCGATCGCGAATTCCGCGTCGCGCGTGCTCTCCGCGTGTTTTCCCGCGCACAAGTAGCGTTAGAGTACGCTTGCTATAATCACCACGGTGATTTTAAATCAATTCCGCCATATATGAGCTCGTATTTCAAGCTCCACTTCTCCGCGAAATAACACAAATACGATAACAAGGTAACAACAGATCGTAAAACTAGATGCAAAATAAACGCGCGCGCAACGACGGACATTAACAAAGTAGCGAATAACCAGCTAATACAGTGCGCGATAGGAGAATCCACTCACTCGAGTTTATCGACTTAATTGTAAAGGTTTTTTTTTTTTAAATTCTCAATTCTTTTCATCATTTTTTTTTAATGAAGTAACTGTCCCAATCGCACGGACGTTGTAACAAAATATTTTTGTACACGCGAAATACTTGAAAACATTTCTTAAAAGATACTTTAAATATTGAAAATTGTTACGTTGACTATATGCATATCCGATAATTATTTCTCTCTTTAAAGGATGTCCGGTCGTTAAGACAGTCGTACTTTAAAACAAAAAAAAAGAAAAGAGAAACTCTCTCTCTCTCACTTTCTCTCTCTTTTTCTCTTGAAAAATAATACCAGGAGGTTTTATTCTGTAAGAGACTTTTCACAGTCGAGAAGTGTGGATCTTTTACTCTACGCAGTATCTCCGATACTAGTCATTAGGAAAGGTAGCATTGTGCGAGCCGCAGTGCTCGAACGTGCCGCAGAGCCACGCGCGCGGATACTTCTTCGCGATTCGTTCTGTCGAATTGTAAATTCATGAAGGAAAAGGAAGCGGCGTTGCGCCCTTACGGCGTTATCCCCGTTCATGAATACCGAAGAGACAAAATCATGGGGTTGTCTCTCGGTCTAAGATGCCTCGTAGGAGCAGCCAGCAACAGACGACGACGACGGCGGCGGCGGCGGCGGCGATGGCGGCTTCGAGTCCTTACCGAGGATGCTAATGCCGGGAGCCGCTTCCCTCGTCGCAAAGGGTTGTCTTGTTTGCGTAGGAGCGGGTAAGTTCGTCTCTCTCTCTCTCTCTCGCTGCGCTCTCGTATAATTCATAGGACCGTAGATTATATATTTGAAATCTATCCCTTCGCGCGCGTTCCCCTCGCGCGTCAGAGTTCAATTAGATTCCCGTCAAACCGTCGTTACAGGATCCGATAGCTCTCTAAATGTTCCTAAATAAAGAGCTTATTAAATTTCCTTCTTATTGTGCAAAAAAAAATTTTTTTCTCTCTACCAACATCAGCAAATAATTGCTCGCAATTGTATTTTCTGATTTTAGTTTGTTAATTAATTACTCTCGAGAATATGATACACGAGGGATGCAAAATTTAATTTATAATTATCTTTTACACTTTAGAACCTGTGCATCTTCGAACTAAACTCAATCGGCCGATTGTTCCGTTGGAACTGATCAATATCGCATTGATCGAATAGCCGAAGTGACTAATTACGTTTGACGCTTAATCTCTCGGTCAATTCCTCCCTGTCTCTCCGTGTCTCTCCCTGTCTCTCCTTAACTCAATCAGAGATCGCGTACAAGAGAGAACTGTGCAAATACAACTAGATTGCACTAAATTTATTTCGTCGCGAACAGAACCTTCTGCTTGGCAGAAAATTCGTCACGTCTTGTGAAAGACAACGAAAGCGGAGCCGCGTTTTACCTCGTCAGAGAGGTAACGTTATACCCCTCCTCTCTCCTCCCTCCCCTCCCTCTGACACTGATATCTGGCACACGATGCAAGAGCGAATATCGCAAATTCCCTCGTCCTCTATCGCGCAAAGGCATCCTGCCGTAGCAATTACCTACGGCACAAGGGAGTCGAGTAGCAATATCTAGACCCGTTATTCAGTTCGGTTATCCCGACTGGAATGCTTTGTGTTGTCGGCTGGCTGCATTTCCATCTGTACACACGAATGTCTCGCAGATACTCGTCATGAATTTCGCATTATTTCAAATAAGTTTAAATCCCCTCCCCCTTCCCCGTCTCGATGTAACAATGTAGACGAAGAATTAAATCGATTGAAAGAAGAATCGCGGCGCCAGAAAATTGCACATGTCAGTTAGTCGAGAGAGTTTGGTCTGTCAAAGTTAAAAACAATTCACAACTCTCTTTAGAATGAACGTTCCATTAAACCGAACATCTAACAAAGAAATAATTAGTAGATATGTAATTAAATATTATTTAAATATTGAACGTAACAATATTCTCAACAAGTTTTTAAGTACTTTTTTAAGATACGGTTTTAAATATCAGTTTCTATAAACTTTATACAAATGCTTTGTTACAATTAGTTCTTTTGATAAACGTCCGGCCAGTGGTTCGATCAGTGAAACATTTGGTTTTCTCTGCTCTTGGAAGTCAACGCCAATTTTGTATATTTCACACACAACTGATGTGTTCAGGACTCCTTTAAAAAGAAGTAAAATGATGAAACTTCTGTAAACGTTTAGCGAAGGATTGAACGCGCGTCTTTCTCTCGAAACAGTCGCGTTTGTTTTCAAATTCGATTGAAGAGACTATATGTCACATAGTCGCGAGCAAAAACGAAGACATTAGAGCGAGACTCGTCTTTTTTGGAGAGAGGAGCGTTAATGTCCGGAGAGAAAAAAAAAGCGGCGCGTACATAACATTACTTGCGATCGAATATGCGTCCGGTGTTACCTTGGACCGCGTGGATCGCAACGAGAAGGGAACCCCCGGGCGTTGGTGGGAAGATTCCCGCCTATGGTGGATCCTCCAGTCCGTCGGTGCACGCCCCATGGTTACGCCCCAGAAACGAGCCCCCGGCGCGTGGGCGGCAGAAACTATTTCTCGCGGGGTAGTAAATCATTAGGACATTCCACCTACTGACCGAGACTCTTCAGCCATCGGGGAGACGAGAGCGCGGAGTTCGCTTCGAGTTATTCGATCCTCGGGGAATTCGGCGTTGTCTAAAATAGCAACATTGTGAGGGCAATCTCGCCGCTGTGAAAATCTATCCGCTTGCCATCCGGAACGAAGAACTTCAGGACTTCATTAGATATACGCACGGATATAACAACGCTCGATAATTGCTTTGTAAATAAATAAATAAACAAACAAACGAGCGTCCGCGCGGTAATCGCGCCTGAGAGGAGATACGCGAAATTCTGAATTCAATTCGTGCGCGCGCGAAATATCGCGAAAAATCGAGGACTCTATCTCAGTCTCTCTCTCTCTCTTTTTCTCTCCCTCTCGTCTTTTTGTCGATGCGACCGAGGTGGTGCCAGCCGGCAGCAGTCGGGAAAACAGTTGCGAGAATACAAAAGGCCCGTCGCCTGTCTAACGAGCGCGTAAGCTCGACGTCGACGACGGTTGGCTCGAAAAATGTCATAAGATGGCATTGTGCCTGAGCTCGGTGGTACTCGTGGCTCCGTTGGCGCGTACACGATGGTACATTGTTTATCGAGCGGCTGGCATAGAGGCGCGCTGCGCACTCGCGGCTTTTGTCAAATTATGCCAACGCTCTCTCCCTCTCTTTCTCTCTCCTCTCCCGCTCTCCTTTTCTGTATGTGCTCGAGGCCGAACAAGCGCTCATACATGCGTCTCTACCTACCTACCACCTATCAACGCGCCGGACCCATCCGGAGAGAGAAAAAAAGAGAGAGAGAGAGAGAGTGGCGAGAGGTACTCGACGAGAATGCGACGAATGCGGAGGGAATGTATCGCGCGCGGTTCCCACACACGGAGAACGCCTGCGGCCCACCAGGGGCGACGCCGGGGGCCCCAAAGACAAGTAGCGACGGTATTCGGAGGCGTTTTCCGTGAAGAGAGTATCGTTATTTCCGCGAGACTGGACAGCCGGGAAGTCAAGGATGCTGATCGAGAGCAGCATGTGGGGGGTCTCCGCACGGGGAGGAAGGAAGGGAGGGCGCGACCGCGAGATCAGAGTGGGCCGCAGGTGAGGCCCTGTCTGTTACTCGCTATGGGACATTATCGACGGACGGATGCCCCGCGCGGGAACGTCGCGGGGGGTCTGCGGGTTGGGAGTCACTCGACGCCCTGCATCGACGCCGGGCGCAACGTTCAACTCTTGCACCCTCTCTTCTCTCTTTCTCTCGTTGATCTAATTGATTATTTAGATAGAACACTCTGTGAAAGATTGTGCCAAGCCAGTACTCGAGCGTATCTCGCTCTTTCGCGAGATTCTTCTTAGCGTTTGAACGTTTCCTCTCGATTTCAAAAAGCAGATATATGTTACTTGTTATATTGTCGTTTACAAAATTTCTCAAGGCGAGAACACAAGAGAGTTGCGCGCGGCAAATCAACCTGCGTTATATTCGACGACTCCGTCACGGTGACTATGCTAAACTAGCTTGCTTCGTACGTGATATCGAATAGAAGCTGACATTTATATATGCGAAGAGAGAGAGAGAGAGAGAGAGAAGAGAGAGGGAAGGAGACGGAGGAGAGAGTGTACAGGGGGTACATTTAAAAGTACGACGTTGAGGGATCCGGGCTTCGAGGGTGGGTAGCGATTGAGCTCTCGAGTACTTGAACACGAGCTGAGAAGAAATGCGGGGAGAACAATGGATAGAGGTAACCAGGAGCTGGTGCTGCGTCATCGTAGTGCTTGTAGCCCGTCCCTGTAGTTCGTCGTAACGAGATGCGCTCACGTGTAGGGCGCTCGCTCACCTTTCCGCGACCCGTCGTGAAAACCGACCACCCACCAGCTTCCCTCTTGTCTTACTTGGCGCGAAATCCGCTTGGACGACGTGTAACGTAATAAATATATTAAACGAGGAGAGAATCTGAAAAAGAAAGGAAAAAAATGAAGAAAGAAAATCTTCGAGATGAGTTCGATGTAGCTCCCGAAAAACCAAGCGCGATCGAGTCCTCCGTAAAAAAAGAACCAGATGCACGCCGTTGTGTGTTAAAAGATTCATCGGCAGCTGCTTGATCTTTCCGCGTTGATCTCGCGCGTTTTGCGAGCGCGTCTCGGAATGTATGGCTACGCCGCGCTTATTTTAAACGATGGCGGCGTAGTCCTCCCGGAAGAAGAGGAGAAAAAGAGAGAGAAAGAAAGGGAGAGGAAAGACGCGCGCGGAACGGGAAGAGGTAAGTAGAGAACGGCCGGGCGGCCGTACACTTGGCTACTTGGCATTTACATCCACCATCCATTTCGCACAACGGCTCTTCAGTCTCTATTCTTCGAGCTTTAGATGCTTGCGTCCGTGTACGAGTGCACGCGCGTTTTTACGTCAACCGGCAGAAGCCGTATGTGCCCTTCTCCTCCTTGCCGCGTATATTCCGCAAAGCGCATATACATACATATATATGTATATATATATATACATATTATATATATATATATTTATATATAAAACGAGACGGGAACGCGAAAGGAAAAAAAAAGGAACGAAGAGAAGAAGGAGGAAGAGGAGGAAGGGGTGGGAGGAGAAGAGAGGAGGAGAAAAAAAAGAAAGAGGAGACAAAAGGTGGAGAAGAGAGGCTTCGATGTGCTATCGTGTGCGGTCGTACACGCAGTCGTGTGAGGTGAGGGCGCGCACCTGGACCTTCTTTTCCATGCGTGCGCATAAGGGCTCTCACTGCCTTCTACTTCACAATTCAACCACCCAACAGACCGCCTCCAGTTACGTACACCAAAGTTTCTTCCTACTCCCTTCGCGTTTCTCTCTCTCTCTCCTTTTCTTTTTACTCGCTTAACCAGCATACTCATTGCGCGGGGCATATACGATCAAGATTTGCGTATAACGTCGAGTGCCGCGGCTGCTGATCTTTTCTCTCTAACGAGCTTAGCGTTTAGGATCTGCGCCACAGCCGCCATCGAGACATTTAACGCGGATGAATTCCGGAAGGAGTTCTACGACCCCGTTCGTCGTCGCTCTCTCTCTCTCTTACGCCGGCGAGAATAAGTTTGAATTGCCTACGGCGGAAAATAAAATAACATGTTTTACATCTCCGTAACAAAAAGTGAAAAGGTCAGTTTTTGCAAGCAAACAAGAATGTTGACAGTTGTTGATTATATTAAAAACTGATCTCCAAGATGCGACATTTTTTCGCGCCCGATGATTTCTTTAAGATCGTCATCGATTTAAATTTCTCGACGATTTCTTCTCTTTTTTTTTTCTCCTCAAAAACTCAACGTCGCGCAGTAATCCCGAGGGTGAGTTCTCTCGCACTTGCCTGTAGTCACGCGCGAGCGAGGACTTGCATCCGAGGAGGATGTGGAAGCATTGTGCGATGCAACGTTAACAGAGAAGGAGAGAGAGACGGAACATGAAGAGGAATCAAGAGCAAGAGCGGTGCGCGCCCGATAAGCAACCGCAACCGCTATGGGGGTAGATTTCACCGTAGATAGAGCTTTATTTCATCAAAGGGACAATAACGAAATACGCGATAACATCGTACGCCCCGTGAAGAGAAGCACTTGGAGCTCTCTCTCTCCCCGACATACGTGACGGCTCGATGACCCGTAGTTACGCGCCTCGGGGGCACTAACTAAAAACGTATTAACCATGAGAAAAATAATAAGGGTCGCATTAAAACCACCACCGCCCCGCTTGGTACACGCTCGGGTGTGCGTGCGAAATGTTTTCAAACGTAAATTACGACACACACATTTTAATTTTTCGAATTAAATTTAATTCGAAAATCCATGCATTAGAAACAACCCTTTCATTTTTCTGTGAATTTAATTCGAATCATTGCGAAAAAAATCATGTTGGCCAGGAGCGTCCGGACTTCTCGCGCGCGCCAACGTTTATATAAAAACGTTGTGTTAATTTTCATACATTTCCTAATTATCTATCGTAATAATTATGCAGTCTTCGTTGTAAGTAAATATCGTATATTTCAATACAGACAGAGAGTGCTGTGTAATTTTAAATACCGATGCGACGATATTCGCGCGCGCGCGCGTTTAACATCGATCGTTACATTGTGTTTTATTTTTCTTGAAATTTTTAATATTTAACACAAGCGCGAATTGCATTCGCTCCTGTGAAAAATTCAGATGCGACGACGTTTGAATTATATTCTCAATCAACTGTTTTGACTTTACAATTACAGATCACGATGATGCGTCACTACTGTGTGTTTGTTCAAAAACATTAAATATAAAATACACGATAAATTACATTTACATACACATAATAATAAACATTGCGCGCGACCAATCGCACGCGAATATTTTCTCGTTGATCTCATCTAAACTTTTCGCGAAAATATTAGCCTGCGACAGGCCGATTCCTGTATTTGCGTGTCTTTCAGTTTTGCTTCGCATCATAAAACACATACGTTTGCTCTTATATAGAAAATATATATATATATATAGAGATAATATTTTTATGCGTGTAATTGAATATAAAGTAGATTTCAATGATTTTAATCATGATTACCATAGATAATAATTCCGATATTCCCTAAACCTTAAATAAGTATGCGTTTTTCTACTGATTCTATTTTACACAATACGTGACGAAGTTACAATCAAGACTTAACTTAAACATTAATAATGTTTACATTGATCGTCGCCAGTTGTCTCGATAATTGCCGCTGTTTCCTCCTCGAGATGAAGAGTAACTCTGTAATACACGAGATAAATAACATTTTTATGTAACCAACACAGACGTCATCTCAGTATCACGCGTCATTTGTTGCTTTGCAATTTCACACGAGAAAAAACAAGAAAAAAATACAAGAAAAACTTGTCTTCGGACATATTTTCGTCGTACGTTCTCCGTCTCCAAGGTAAACGTTCCAATGGTCGTATATTTGTTAAGTAAATAATTATTAGATATGTATAAACAAATGTAAATATTAACCACGACAATTCTCAATGTTTTTAAGATATATATTTTTTAATTATTAGTGTCCGAACACTTTATAAATATTTGATTACAATTATTCCTTTAATAACTGTTCGACCAGTGACATTTGTTCGATCAGTGGGACATTTATCTTATTTCTATGCACGGTGTGAAAGATACATATATAAGAACATGTAAAGAAACATACCCCACGTTGAGTGTGATAGCCTTGCTGCGAGCTCTGGTAATTGTTTCGCGAGGATTGCGACTGATGATTGTTGTAATGATTACGATGCTGCTGCTGATGATCCATCGATGAGAAGGAATAATTGTGCGGGTGCGAACCGTAGCCGAATGCCCACGGATTTCCTTGCGCCTGATGACTCGACCCCGCGTTGTTGTACCTCGAGTGGTAATTGTCACTTCGATAGCCTGAGGAACAGACACGCAAAAGGCGCACGATGGTATTACTACAAGCTGCAGAAAGGGTTTACACACATTATGGGTTTTTGCACACATTTTTTTCGACTGTTCACAAAACAATTGCAATAGGTAAACGTTTCAATGACCGGACAAGCACCACACCG